>SKCR01050021.1:0-44314 GCA_019454045.1 Zanthoxylum bungeanum
AGCCTGCGTAATGGCTCTGCTATTATCATAGTACAGTGGGATCGATTCCGCAATACTAGGCACAATGTCAAGTTCTGTGATAAAATTTCTAATCTAAACAGCTTCTTTAGCATCATCCGAGCCGCTATAAATTCCGCCTCTAGAGTGGAATCAATTGTTGAGCTTTGCTTTGAACATCGCCAACTAATCTCACTACCATTAAGGATAAATATGTATGCAGATGTATATTTTCTGTCATCTGGATCTCCATAGAAGTCGGAGTCTGTATAACCCTAAGTTGTATCTCATCTTCTCTATATATTAGAAACTTATACTTAGTATCCTTAATATATTTTAGGATATGTTTCACGACTGTACAATGATCAGTATCCGGATCAGATTGATATCGGCTAGTCATACTGACCCCGAAACTGATGTATGGTCTTGTACATAGCATAGCATACATAATGCTTCCAATACAAGACGCGTATGATAAGTTAACAATCTAATCTTTTTTCCTCAATCTGAGGTGCCATTTTCTTCGAAAGATGTATGCCATATTGAAAAGGTACATTTACTGCATTTCAATTAGTAAAACCATACATTTTCTAACATGTTATCTATATATATGGATTGTGACAACCCAATAAGCTTCCTTACTCTATCTCAGTAGAGCCTTATACCCAGTATATAGGAAGCTTCACCCTTATCCTTCATGGAGAAGTTCTTACAAAGGTAGGCTTTCACACTTTGCATCAATCTTATATCATCTCAAATGATAAAGATATCGTCTACATACAATACAAGGAATACTATCATGCTCCCACAAAATTTCTTATAAACACACAGTTCTTCCTCGTTCTTAATGAATCCAGATAATATAATTATCTTATTAAAATGACGAATCTAGTTTCGCGATGCCTGTTTAAGTCTATAAATAGACTTTTTGAACTTACAAACCAAGTTTGAAGTCTCACTAGATACGAAACCTTATGGTTGTTCCATATAGATATCCTCATCGAGGAATCCATTTAGGAAAGCAGCTTTCACATCCATCTGTCATATCTCATAATCGTGATATGCATCAATGGCTAAAAGAGTTCTAATGGATTTTAGCATGGTTACTGGTGAAAAAGTTTCCTCATAGTCAATCCTCGGACGTTGAGTGTAACATTTCGCTATCAATCGGGCATTAAAGGTTTCCACTTTTCCATCGTGCCCTCGCTTCCTTTTATAAACTCATGTACAACTAGTAGGTTTAACTCCTTTAGGAAGTTCAACCAAATCCTAGACTTGATTGTCATGCATAGAATCCATTTCGGATTTCATGGCTTCTTGTAATTTTCCCGAATCGATATCCAATATTGCTTGTTTATATGTAGTTGGATCTATTTTCTCCAAGAGGAGAACATTGAGGCTTGCATCAGATATTAAAACACTCTCTCTAGAGGCCTTGATATTCTATTCGACCTACGTAGAACCTGTGTCGTAGATCATTCACCTAGTTGGATCTCTGGTTCCATCTCAGGTTCCTCAATGTTGGAATCAAACTCATCGAGTTCAATCTTTCTACAATTCCCAATTTCTCTCAAAAATTCATTTTTAAGAAAAGTGGCAAAACGAGCAACAAATATATTTCGTTTCTCAGAATCGTAGAATTGATTTCCCAAAGAATTTTCAGGATATCCAACGAACCTTGATTTATATTACCTGGGTGCTAGTTTATCCCATTGCGTAACTCTAACGTATGCAGGACAACCCCAATCTTTAAATATCTAAGGCTTGGATTTCTAACGTACTATATCTTATATGGGGTCGTAGAAATAACTATCGGTGGAACTCTGTTAAATATGTGGGCAGTAGTAAGTAAAGCGTAACCCCAAAGGTAATATGGAAGATCTGTATAACTCATTATAGATCATACCATATCCAATAAAGTACGATTTCTTCGTTCAGACACACCATTATATTGAGGAGTTTTTGGTGGCTATATTGTGCGAGAATCTGATTCTCCCTTAAATAACATCTGAATTCGTCGCTCGTGAATTCACCATATCGATATGATCGAAGGCACTTGATGAATTTCCCAGTTTATTTTTCTATTTCATATTGGAATATTTTTGAACTTTTCAAATGTTTCCGATTTATGTCTCATCAAATAGACATAACCATATCTTGAATTATCATCAGTGAAAGTCACGAAGTAGGTTGAACCATCATGAGTGGAATGATTTGATGGACCACAAATATCATTGTACACTAGTTCTAATAAATCATTAGCACGGTGTCCAACAATAAGAAATGGGGTCTCGGTCATTTCCCTTGGATACATGACTCACAAATCGAATAAGGATCTAAGGTAAAATCTTCAATCAAACCATCTTTAACCAATTTTGATAGACGTCTAACACCTATGTGGCCCAATCTCATTTTCCATAATTCAATATTATTAAATTCATATCTTTTACTTGTATTTTTCTCTATAGTAAAGACATCTCAATATGTTTCCAAAACATGATGATTGTTAGATAAAGAACATTCACATATCAAATAGTTATCTTTATCATATAAACATAAAACATCATCTTTAATGTTTATTTTATATCATTCTTTATCCAGTATCAGCAACGATATTATATGTTTGATAAGAGAAAATACATAATAAATGTCATGTAAAATTAATTTACATCCATTGGAGAGATCTATAACAATCGTTCTTATTGCATTGACATCTAATGTCTCGCCATTCCCAACTTTAAGATGGATCTCCCGTTTGTTGAGCCTTATTTTAACTCTTATGGCTTGCATGGAGTTGTAAATATGAGTGGGACTATTAGTGTTTAACACCCAACCACTATTTACATTTAAGGCTAATGAGATGTCAATAATAGGAAAAATATAAAGCGTACATGAGTTGTTACTTTTCCTTTCAGCTCTGGACAATCATTTTTCCAATGTCCGGACTTCTGGTAATGTAGACATGCATCACGAGCTACAAGCGGTCTTGCAGTTTGTTTCTTGGAGTCTTTCTTATTATTTCCCATTTTAATCCTCTTAGACTTTCTAGAAGTCTTTGAAGAGCTTGCTCCACCAGGGAGGTACAAAATGAGATTCCATTTCTTCAAATCATGTTCCATCATGCGCAACAAGTTATAAAGCTCTTCATATGTAGCTTGCATCGAATCTAACACAAATTCAGCATATGTACCCGGTAAAAAAGACATAATTAGATTTTGGCTTAGCCTTTTATCAACAATAATGTCATTTAAAATTGTTCTGACTCCAAGATAAGGCGATTGTTCATCTCATACTCTAAGTAGTTCGAGGCTCCTTTCAGTTTATTGGAATCCAAAAGTCATGCTAATGGATTTACGGCAGCCTTCTACAAGACAACAATTAAACACTAGCAAAATATTTTAATTTCAATATAAAAACACTAATACGATTATGGATGTCAAATCTATTAGTGTCATATCACTATTTTACGTAATTCTATAATCTCCTTTAACGGAAAAATAGAAATTTGATAATTAAATTTCATAGCGGGAAGTGGATCCCATGATATTTACTCTAGCCTCACAATAATGATGGTCTTGGCCTTTATAAACTCATTAGGTAGACCTCAAAAGTTAATCACATCTAATTAACTCCTCAGTTTGGTCCTAAACTATTTCTTATCTTCACAATAATGACGGTATTGGATTAAGACGTGTTCCAAATACATACTTGTCAATGCGCACTAATGAGCTTTGTAAGTACACCCTCACAATAATAACGGTATTGGGTGACTACTTCAACTCATCATACTACATCTAATGTTTTACCAGAGCGACTTACATTCCGACCACTTATACCCTCACAATAATTACTTTATTAGGCATAAGTAATAAAAACTCATTCATCTCCGTATTGACAAGACGGACCATTCAATAATGCTCCAACATTATTGATACTATTACTTAAAATAAAGTAATCACCTAATCACGGGAGATTTATGACAATCAAGTCATTAACATACTTGGGTCAATATAAAATTTTTAATTTAAAACATGCAATGCATATCCAATATGACTTATGCATAATAAAATTAAAATTACATAGGTATAGATTAAAATACATGTCAAACATGCAACATGTGTTATGTGGTTAAGACCTACTCTGATACCGTTCTGTTGAGGCGGTTGTGGAACCCGTAGGGTGGGATCAGTGCCCCGCGCAGAAGAAATGGGTCTAACCCATGGATATAGAGTATGGATGTAATTTTAAATAATAAAATGGCATAATATATTCCATTACGAGTCCATAGAAAACAACCGGGGATAAATCGGAGTCCGGAAGCTCAAAAACGAGCCAAAATCACTTGAGTACATGCTACAGTGCGCCTAAACAGTATGCGCGCACATTGTCCACGTAAATAGTGGGCGCGTGCACTGTTCACGTGGGAGTGCTGAATGATTTTTTTTTTATATATATTTTAACTTCCTTTTGAAAGCATCAACTCTCATTCCAGGAAGCTAACGCCCATGCTTAGGATTTTTAAACACTTCATGCTTCCAACCTTTCCTAAACACTTCTAGACACCCAAAATTTAATTTTTAACATCAAAACCAACATCAACATATGTTATAGAATAAAATCATTTTTTTTTTCAAAATATCAAATATTTTTACAAATATATAAATTTATTCAAAGTATGCACATTCATAAATTTTTAATATAAAATGCAAACCAAACAAGAATCCCCCGAAGAAGTGACTCATTAACAATTCTAGGTCACTCAAAGGTGGACAAGTGATTCTAGAATGGTATTCATAGCTCCAAGATGTTATCTAGAGTTCCAAACTCTAATTTTATGTTCATGTTCAACATGAACATTTTGTTGGGGTAGTTGTGGAACCCATATGGTCGGATCGGTACCCTACGTAGCGGAAGTGGGTCTAACCCATGGATATCAAGCATGTGTATATTTTTAAATAATTTAAATGGAATACTATATTCCATTACAAGTGTATAGGAAAAATCGGGACTGAATCGGAGTCCGGAAACTCAAAAAAGGGCAGAAATAAGATTCAGCGCATTTACACGCGCGCGCAGTGCGTGCCATGTGTGCTACAGTGCATGCACGCACTGTACGCGGTACAATGCATGTGCGTACTGTAGCGCTCAGTTCAATTTTTTCTTTTACATTTGATACTTTCTTTTGAAAGCATCAGCTCTCTGGAAACATAGAGCTGATATAAATTGGGTATTTAACCCAATTTACTTCTAATATTCCCTAAACACTTTCAAACACCCAAAATTAATTTTCAACATCAACATATGTTAAAGAATAAAACCATATTTTTTAAAATATCAAATATTTTTATAAGAAATATAAATTTATTCTAAATACGCATATGCGTAAATTTTGAATCTAAAACACAAATTAAATTAGAATCTCACAATAAAGTAAATCATGAACAATTCTAGGTCACTCAAATATGGTCAAGTGATTCTAGAATGATAGTCATAGCTTCAAGCTATTATCTAGTGTTCCAAACTCTAATTTTATGTTTATGTCCAACATGAACATTTTTGACCAAATTATAAACATATTGTGTTTATGCTTTCAAAGCTTCCATACACAAATTTATAAGCCTAATTTCAACTTCAAGGTATAATATTACATACCAAATACAAAACATAACTTATTAGAGAAGATCATACTTACCTAGTAAGCTTGAACCAAATATCAAATCTTCTCCTCATTGTTGAAATGTTGTAGAAAAGTGACAAAACTAGCAAGTATTCAAAGATCTAATCTTCTTCTCCTTGTTGTTGTAGAGAACTTCCAAAGCTTCCCCCACAAAAATTTTACTTAGGTTAATATTTCTTTATTTTGCTTAATACTTGTTTTAACTTATTTTGCATTGTTTAAAAACTAGCTAAAGCTTGCCTTTTATAACAAAACTAATGTAATTGTTAATTAATAAAAGTTCTACTCAACTTTTATGTGGGCTTAATCCAATTTGTCCAAATATTTATCAGTTAGTGTGACTAATCACCTTTGTCTACCACTTTGATTTAATCCAATTAAATCAAGCCAAATACACCTATTATTACATATTTATAATTACCAAAATATCCTCCAATGGTAGAGATATTTATAAAATTACAACAAAGCACTTGTGTGATTTTGGATTAATCCAATTGGTTCAAAGTAAATAATTAATGTTATCTAATAACACTTAATTATTAATAATTATAATATCAAATATTATTTGACATCAAACATTATCGGCTACCCAAGTGCTCAACTAGTACAACTCATATTGTGGGACTCTCTAACTCCTAACATGTTCGTCATATAAGCCTAGCTTATATGTACGCAATTCGGCTACCTCCGAATTCACGAAGAACACGAACGACCTTTCTGAACTATAAAAGTCGAGGTCATCACATATGTTTAACAATCCCTCCATCGTCGGCTATTCGAGTTGTGCTTAGGAAAGATAGATTACACCGTCATGTTTTCGAGGCGCACATCTCATATTGTCGACATGTCTACGATTCTTTACAACTAATCAGAACATTATTTTCGATATATGCGATCAACCTTAGGTGATCGGCTTTGGCCAAAGTCTTAAGAATCGTGACTAATCATCTAGATACTTTAACCTCTTATGGTACACATACGGGCCGATAGATCCTATCTTGATATGCAATTGATTAACGAGTACATCGGTCCACACCCAACGAATATCTAGCGGTCAGACCATGAAAGGTCTATGACATTTATGGCATCAAAGTGTGGAGGATTACACACAAAATCAGTGATATTATATAGTCAAAGGATCACATATGCTACTCGACTCGAGGAGAATCCTGTTGATGGTGGTGTGTACTTCCAACTATTAGGAATCACCCATGAGTCATTCAGTATCCGCTCCAACGAATACCCACATGTCTATACGAGCTTCCATTGCTCATAGTACATTAGGTTAAACCATTGGAACTCTAATTCCAATTCACAACATGTGCCAGTCTTCTAGTTTGTAAGAATTCGACCGTATTTCAAAACCAACAATTATGAATATTTATTTAAAGAATAGTTTATAATATTAATATTATCCCAATGTCGGATCACCCAGTTTCCAGTATTACTACATGACTATTCTAAGACCGATGATATTATCAGCATATTTATATTGCAAACTTATATGTATTATGAATAAATTACCATTAACAGTTGAAATGAAAATGCAGTTATTTTATTAATAAATAATAAAATATAATGTACAATATATTATTTGGATTGACGCTCCAAGCACCAACTCCAACACATTTTTGACCCAATTACAAGCATATTGTGTTTATGCTTCCAAAGCATCCATAGACAATTCATTAGCCTAATTTCAACTTCAAGCTATGTTATTATATATACAATACATAATACATCACTATATGTTTCACTAATGAAAGTGTAGCTTTAGAGAATATCAAACTTGCCTAGCAAGCTTGATTCCAAGATCTAATCTTATTCTCCTTGTTGAAAATATTGTAGAGAACTTCCAAAGCTTCTCTCACAAAAACTTTACTTAGGCTAATATTTCTTTTAGCTTGCTTGTTTAGCTTTCTTAAGCTTAATTAGAAACTTGCTCAAGCTTGCCTTTTATAGTGAAGCTTATGCAATTTTAAATTAATAAAAATTTTAATCAACTTTTAGGTGGGTTAATCCATGTATAATTAAGTGTGATTAATCATTTTTATCTACCACTTTGATTTAATACAATTAAATATAGACAAAGTTTAACAAATGGATTAGTTCATTGTCTACCACTTTGATTTAATCCAAATAAATCTATCCAAATACACCTATTATTAGATATTTTATAATTACCAAAATATCTTCCAATTGTAGAGATATTTATGAAATTACAACAAAATTCTTCTTTTTTTGGATTAATACAACTAATCCAATGAGTTAAGTAAATAATTATTGTTATCCAATAATACTTAATTATTTTAATTATTTTGATTGATAATTATAATATCAAATATTATTTATTATCAAACATTATTGGCTACCTAAGTGCTCACCGAGTACACTTCATATTGTGGGACTCTTTAACTCCTGACACGTTCGTCATATAAGCCTAGCTTATATTTACGTAATTCGACCACCTCCGAGTTCGCGAAGGACATGAACGACGTTTCTGAAATATACAAGTCAAGGTTATCACACATGTTTAACCATCTCTCCCTCGTATGTTATCTGAGTTGTGTTTAGGAAACATAGATTATACCATCAAGTTTCCGAGACGCACATCTCATATTATCGACATGTCTATGATTATTTAAACTAATCAGAACATTATTACTGATATATATGATCCACCATAGGTGATCGATTTCGACAAAAGTCTTAAGAATCGAGACTTACTCACATAGATACCTAAACCCCTTATGGTACACATACGGGACGATGGATCCTATCTTGATACGCACTTGATTAACGAGTGCATCGGTCCACACCCAACAAACATTTAGCGGTCAGACCATGGAAGGTCTCTGACATATATGGCATCAAAGTGTGGAGCATCACATACAAAATCAATGTTATCCTATAGTCAAATGATCACATATGCTACTCGACTCGAGAAGATTCCTATTGACGGTGGTATGTACTTCCAACTCTTATGAATCACCTATGAGTCATTTAGTCTTCACTCTAATGAATAGCCACGTGTCTATACGAGCTTCCCTTGCTCGTGGTACATCAGGTTAAACCATTGGAACTCAAATTCCAATATACGACATGTGCTAGTCTTATAGGTTATAGGAATTCGACCGTATTCCAAAATCAATTACTAGGAATAATTTTTTTAAGAATAGTTTACAATGGTAATATTATCTCGATATCGGACTACCTAGTGTCCAGTATTACTACATAACTATTCTAAGGTCGATGTCATTCTTAGCATATTTATATATCAATCTAATATGCATTATGATATAATAATTACCATTAACAAAGGTTGAAATGAAAATGTAGTTATTTTATTAATAAATAATAAAATATAATGTACAATATATTATTCGGATTGGCGCTACAAACACCAACTCCAACACCTAAAAGCCTTGGAAAGTCTCAAGGGAGCACTGAAGGTTGAGAGATTGTAGTCTCACCTCAAGATTCATGAGGTTTCAGACTATGCAACAACTTTGGAATAGGCGAAGAGGTTTATACTGCTGGAAGAATGAGAAAAGATAGCCCGATGAGGTGCAGCTCGGGTAAAGAAAGAGCCAAGGCCAGATATATATCATGACGAGGGTGGTAGATGGAAAGGATCAGGCCCGAGGCAACAAGAGTGTAGGCCAACGACTCAGGGCAACCTAACATCCGAAAGGAAGCCTCCGATTAAGGTTGCACGTGTCACGGAGTGTACAACGTATACAATGCTCAACCAGCCACTATCTCAGATAGCTCGGGAGATACAAGACAAATGATTGTTGACAAAGCCTAACCCGATGAGGTTTCTGATAGACAATAGGAATGTTAGAGCTTATTGCACACATCATAATGCAAGAGGCATAGCATCGGGAACTGTAAAGATTTGCTGGAGCAGATATAGGACTTGTTGAGGAATGGTTACCCCCAATGAGTGCATTAATAATGAGGCCATGAGGGTCAGGCAACTAACGGAGCATATGCTTTTGTTCACTATAGCCAAATGAAGAACATTGGCCGGGGATTAAAATCGGGCAAGGAAGAATTACTATCAGATTAGTAGTCCCATGGTAATGACTACAGTGAGGGGCCCCGAGGATTCAGAAAACCAAGTCGGTCCCAATAATATTTACAGAGGAAGTTGCTCGAAGAGTGAGTTATCCTCATGATGACTCATTAATAATCAAGGTCAATATCGGCGGAACGGAGGTGGATCGAATATTAATGGACCATGAGTGTGCAGTGGATATCATATCCAATGAAGCCTTGAATGGTTTGGGCGTGGATTTCACCACATTGATCCAGGATGTAACCCTATTGTATGGGTTTAGGGGTGCTACAGATGTCCCACTAAGTTGGGGGTACATTTGATAATGACCATTGGGACAGCCCCTCATACCCGGATTATAATGATGGATTTCATTATGGTGGATTATTTGAGCAGTTACCAAGTAATTTTGGGAAGGCCTTTCATGATGAAATCAACGGCAGATATGTCGAGCTACTATCTAAAGTTGAAGTTTCCAACCAGGGATGGGGTCGAGGTAGTTTGTGGAAGTCTGAAAGTGGCGAGAAGCTATTTTGCAGCCGCGTTAAAAGAAACCTTGTGTATTTATGATGTTGTAGGGCATAAAATGAAGTAAAGAAAAGATGGCATAATTGAGGTGGAATCAACCGATCCCCGACCCAATGACCCCACTCAGTATAGAGGAGCATGGGAGGAACTGGAGTCGGTGGAGATTTTTGGTTCGGAGAAGATAGTCAAGGTCAGAGTCGCGTTGGAACAAAGTCTGGAAAGGAGGCTCATAAACTTCCTGAATGGTACAAGGCCATCCACGCAGAGGTAGATAAGTTGATGAAGCTCGGGTTCATCAGAGAAATCAAATACCTAGAGTGGGTATCAAACGTGGTATCGGCGAAGAAGACCAATGGCAAGTGGAGAATGAATGTAGATTTTTCTAATTTGAACAATGCTTGCCCAAATGACAACTTCCAACTTCCTAAAGTGGACCATCTGGTAGCCTCAACAGCCTGTCATGGGTTGCTAGATTTCATGGATGCGTTCTCGGGATACAATTAGATCAAAATGCATCCCGAGAATGAAGAAAAAATAGCCTTCGTCACATATCAGAGGTTGTATTGCTACAAGGTGATGCCTTTCGGATAGAAGAATATCGGGGCCATATATCAGAGATTTGTGAACCGGGTTTTCAAGCCACTAATCAGCAAGACAATGTAAGTCTATGTCGATGACATGATAACACTGACTGTAATGCCTGAGGACCATTTGAGGGACCTCAGAGAAACTTTTGAACTCTTGAGGAGGTATAAGATAAGGCTAAATCTGGAAAAATGTGCATTCAAAGTATCATCGGGAAATGTTTTGGGGTATATAGTCAGCGCAAGGGGCATCGAGGCCAACCCTCAGGAGATCAAAACGGTGTTAGATTTGAAGTCACCGAGGACAATGAAAGAGGTGCAGAGCTTGACTGGTCGGGTAGCAGCGCTCAACCGAATTATTTCTAAGACCACTGATAAATGTCATGTCTTCTTCCAGTTGATCAAGAATGAAAATAAGGAAGTTGAATGGACGAACGAGTGCGAGAATGCATTTCAACAACTTAAAATGTATTTGGCCTGACCTCTACTTATGGCCAAGCCAATTTTGGGTGAGATGTTAATTTTTTTTTTATTTAGTTGTTTCAGAACATGCTGTAAGTTTGGTTCTAGTACAAGAAATAGATAAAATTCAAAGACCAATATATTATTTTAGCAAGGGCTTATTAGATGCGGAAACCTGGTACCCAGCCAATAAGATGATGGCCATGTCCCTAGTTTTTGAAGCGAGAAAGTTGCAATCTTACTTCCAAACTCACCCCACTGGGGTATATACAGACCTCCTACATAGATAAATTTTTCATTTATGATACCTCGGGTCGTCCGGTTAAATGGTTAGTAGAGCTTAGCGAATACGATATATGCTACCTACCCCGGGTATCTATCAAGGGGCAAGCTCTAGGTAATTTTGTGGCCGAATTCACCGTGCCGCAAGTCATGATGGTCAGGAAGAGAAGTGGGAATTATTTGTTGATGGGTCAGCTAGCTCACAAGGGTGTGGGGCTAGTGTCATCCTTAGTAATGGACAAGGTGAGGAGATGAGCTATGCACTAAGGTTTGCGTTTGAAGCAACCAATAATGAGGCCGAACATGAAGCGATCCTGGTAGGGCTGAGGCTTTGTGAGACGGTCGGGGTGTTGGACAGTTATGACCCATAGCGTCACTATTTGTACAGATCATAGTGTGTTGTACAAATTAACTATGTGACAAAGGAGATTGCACTCTTATCATTTGTGATTAGATCACCTTAGGTATATAAATGATAGGAGGTCCTTATGATTTGTTCCTAGATTGAGAATGATATGAGACAGTATCAATCAACGAAGGATAAATCATTAAACATCCCTAGTCAGAGCATTTTCGAGATTGGACATCGATAGATGCGTAAAAGACTAGTATTACACTTGTGCATGTTAAGTGAGACATAACGGCATAGTTCTCGTATATCTGGGTATAGGATACTCAGGCAAGTGTAATAGGAGGTTGTGTTTCACCGATGGTACGGGAAACAGCTTCGCTCTGGATTAGACCACCGCAGAATCCCATTGGTAGTATGACTTTGTGTCTGTGGGAGTCTGCAATCAGGGTAGGTGTATTTGGTCTTAACCTGAGACTTGCACCGCTAATACTTGCGACAATCAATATACTTTAGTTGAGGTTGTCCAGGGCTTTAACAGGTTCTGTGTACGCCGATGCTGGGTATATTGAGAATCGTATTGTATTGGGTGTGATGTCAAGAAGGAAGTGTCACTTCAGTCATATGGAGATGATGGTCACGTAGGATACGGTATTAGTGCTCTTATATGCTGCGCGGCTATCGGGATATTATGACTCGGTCATGTATATCCGATTGTAGAGACTAGTTACCAGACATCCGACATGTGCTTCGTAGGGCAGACACATATCCAGCCCCAGGCCTAGCACGTGATCATCCGATACTGGATCGAAATACGCAATACTACGTATACTACGCCTGATATAGATCACATATTCCTGTAAGGATATTTCCGGAGAATTGGGTAGGCATGGCGCTTTGCTAGAGGCCAACCTTGTCTTGTAATTGGTAAAACGTAATACTTGGTACTTACGTGTTCGGATAGTCCGACGACCGAATTTACTGCCAAAATATCCGGAGATCTCATGGGTCGCTTCCTAATGATATAACGATGACGTATGACTCGCATTATATATTAATCTGGGATTAATTTAGAGAGAGAGAGAAAATTAATCTGGGATTAATTGCGGAGATATTTTATCTAGGATAAAATATCAATTTAAAGAGAGAGAACGATTAATTTGGAATTAATCGATAAATAATATATTCGATATATTAAACGAAATTGGATTTCGATTAGGAATTAAAATTAGATTTTAATTCGGGCACTTGAATTAATTTAGAATTAATTCTCGAGCGACGTGATTAGTAAATTGGATTTATTAACGAGGCATCAGAAAAATCGTTAATTTAGAATTATCGAAACCGAGCTCGGTCGGAATGTGTTTGCGAAGTTACGTCGATTTTGAATCACGTGCCGCAAGTCGCATCGCAAATCACATCGCAAGTCATAAAAGTCAAATCACTTTTTGGAAAAGTAACTTTGACTCTTTGACTTTGACCTTTAAGATTTGGAGGGAAATTTTGGGGGGAAAATACTTTTAACTTTTTGGAAAAGTTAAAGGCTTTTCCTTTTCACCTTTTTTACCAAGGGTAAAAGGATTTAAATAAAGGTTATTACATTTGTTTTATTTCTTTTTGGAAAAGAAAATAAATGGTAAAACATTTCATTAATTTTGAAAAATATATAAGTGAAATGTTTGACACCTTTTTCCCTTAACCTAATATCTCCTTCATCTCTCTCTACCACTCTCAAGTTCACGCCCAAGGCAGTGAACTGCCCTATGTTGGCGAAAATGATGATCCATTTTTGAGGGTTTGTGGCAAAATCCAAGTGCTAGCACACTCCTAAGAGGCATACGAAGGTGTAGGGGAAACTCACCAACGAGCCGGGAATCGTTTGACGCAAGTTCGAGGCTCAAATTCATGGACCAAAACTGAAAACTGTGAGCAGTGGACTGCACTGCTATTGGCGCCACTTTGAAGGGGAAAATCATTTTGTTCTTCTTCAAATCGTCACAACCGATCGATGTGAGTATTCCGCTATCTCCTTTGATGTATTCACACTTATTATTCATGCTTGTTTGATGATATTGGGACCTAGAATAAAACCAACAATGGTATCAGAGCCTAGGTTCAAGCATGAAAGTTTAGGGCTTAAAATTTGGGTATTTTGTATTTGAGCATGATTTGAATAAATTGGATGTTTGAGTGTGCTTAATACATGTTTAATTGAATATTGATTGGATCAATTTCATGAATTAATGTTTGAAACATTTTTCCCCAAATGTTAATGTTGGCCTAAAATGATAAATTGGGTAAACTTGATTTTGAGCATGGTTGATGAAATTGGATGATTTAGAATGCTTAAAGTATGTTTAATTGAGGATTGATTGGATCAATTTGTTGAAAATTAGTTTGGAACAATTTTCCCCAATTTGCTTATTGTGGCCGAATGGAATAAGCCCTTATTGTCTTGGAATTTTGATTTTTTGTTCATTAGATGAATTGGAAATCATTTGGGTATATGATTTAATGTCGATTGTGTAATTGATTGGATTGAATTTGAATCGGACATAAAATCCCAAAATTGCCAAGACTTTGAAGCATGAAAATGGGTTTGATTTTTCATTAAATGTGTTGGACATGTGATAATGAAATTGTGCATGATTAATTGTATAAATTAATGTTTTAGAAATGTTAATTTGGGTAATTAATCATGTAATACACTTTAGGTTAATTGAATGTGAAATTGGTTTTTTTTTTTGTATTTAATTAATTGGGCCTTAAATTGGATTTGGGCTTTTAAAGTTGTTATTGGGCTTGTTGGGCTTTGTTGTACAAAGTTGGGTTTAGGCAAATTGGATTGGATCCAATTGGGCCCAAAACCACTTCCATTAAGCCCAAATGCGACTTAATGAACCTTTAAAGTTTAATTGGGCCTAATAGGCCAAGATTGATTTATGGGCTTATGGGGTAAATCCCGGATTGGATTTTGGTTATTCGGTTTGACCCGAGTTGACCAAAAGTCCACGCCTTAAGAAATCAATTAAAAGCCCATTGGACTTTAATTGAATTGACGTTGGACGTTAATCGGTCTTTGAGACGCGTTGCGATTAAATTTGGAATTTAAGTCGTAAAAGGTTTATTATTAAAGTTTAATATTTAATTTGGAATTAAATAACGAATTAGAATTGAATGCATATTAAATTGGATTTAATGACGTAGTTTAATTTAATTCGAGAATTCGTACTTTGAGTACTTATTCGCAAAACGAGTTTGACTCGAGCAAAATCAAATCGTTGTTTGAACATTGGATGATCACTAATTATCAGATTAATTAATTTGATTAGATTGATTGATAACATGCTTGTGAGAATACTTGGTTGTGATGAATGAATAGTGTATATCTGATGGATATTAGTCGGGTGGGGGCAATTTTGGAAATTGTTGTAATAAATTTGATTTATTAAATTGGACCTGCGTGTCCAGCCTTATCACCTCTATTCTATTTGTATTCTCTTCTCACCTATTCCCCTCAATGTATATGAGGTTTCTTTAGAAGTGTAGTGTAACGGGTAGAAGTATACAAGTGCTAGGTTATGAGAGAGAAAGGAGAGATTTGATCTAGGATCAATATGTTAAGTATCCATCCGCATATCATTATTGTTTATTTTCATATGCGCTTTATTATGTATTTAGAATGCATGTTTAAGGGTGTATGATGATGAGACCTTAACAAAGATAATAAATTGGTAGCAATTTGCACGCGAAAAACCCTCATCAAATATCATGCGTTTTTCCTTCCATTGAGTGATTCTTACTCAAGATCCGAGATTGGCATTGGTTGTTGGCCAAAGTCAAGCCCTTTGTCCGTCTCGAAGATGTGTTTGAATCACAAGAGTTTTGTTTATATTGGTGTCTTGTCCAAGTTGTGGTTTGTTGGCCAAAGTCAAGACCACTTCTTGTCCATCGACATTGATTACGAAGCTTTCCATGGTCAATGGGTCGCGCTTGACTGGGATCATTAAGCTTGTTGTGCCAAAGCCAAGGCTAGTTGATTCAGAGGAAAAAGGTTAGGCAATACATTGGATGTATTGGCATATATAAGATATATGTTAAGGATTTGGATATCTGTCTACTGGATCTATGAATTGGATTGGATCCAATTGATCTTAGAGATCTACCTAGTTAAATATCATACAATTTGTTGGCCAAAGTCAAGATTGTGTGTTATTTAACGGGATCCTAGCCCACTAGGAAACACGGTTTCCCGAGTACTCGACAGAGGGTTAGAGGCTCGCCGAAAAATAGTGGGAGGCAAGAATTGAATTTGCAATACTCATTCAATTACTTGCCATACGCGGTCAATCAAATATCATTCATCGTTATGATTAAAATGTCAGTTAGACTAATATTTGAATCGTTGTTTTATTAAATAGTTGGATTATATATTCAAACTATTCAATTATAGTTGATTTTATAATTGGATTATAGTAATCAATATAATTTATTTTAATCTATTGAATTATGGTTGATTAAATAGTTAGACTATTGTAATCATTATAATTATTAGTACCTTAATTATTGATTAAATAGTTAGACTATTAAAATCAAGATATATTGAGAGATTGGACATTTAAAACATAATCTTGGATTAAAATGTTTAAATGGTTTAATTTTCAAATTGGGAATAATTTCAGGATGGTCCTGGAAATAAATAATAAGTTACTTTATTTGATAAAATAACTTGTTAAGCCTAAGCTCAGAATTAGGCAATATAAGTAAAGCATAATCTTTGGAAGGTTATGCAATGATAACTTTAGTGCTTAATCCAACATACTTGTCATAAATCTATGTTTAGATTTAAGAAGTATTAAAATGCAATTAATAACTCTTGGAGAGTTAATGACTATTCTCAATGAGATAAAGTCAAACTTTACAATTAGGCTAATAGCGCAAGGCGCACCTTACTTCAATATTCTAGAAACCCAAGGCTTGGCCGAAGGCTTCTGAAATATTGAAAAGGGTAAAGGCAAAATCATTAAGATCTTCTGGGAAGATAAGAACATATCCCAATGACTGCCGTTTGGATATGGCAGACATGAAGGAATTAAATGAAGAGCAAGGCTCTGACTTTAATATATTCGTCATTATTATGTTCACTACTAGTATTGAAATTGGATTTTAAATACTTAGTGTGGTACATAAAATATATGTATTGATGCTCAGAATCTGATGTGAGCAGGATACTGACTTCAAGCTGAGATTAATCTGCGAATCGGAAATGGGACGAAAGTCGTTGTTTCGATCGTAGATACCTAAGTTTAGGAACTACCCTTGGGGTATGTACTTAAATTAAGAAACTGTTATAATGTAACTAGCTAGACTAGGAACATTAGCTCTATATCAGTGTTTAATCCGTTGCGGATAAACCTTTATATTCTAGAACACTAAAGTGTTTCATTACATAAAGATGATATTGAGATAAACACATTAGATGTGAATTACAGTATTTATATTTTAATATAAATAAATCTCAAACATATTATATGACAAATAAATAGCTCTAACTGATTTGATCAGAAGAGACTTAAATGTGGCATTGTTGTCTAGGACACAATAAACAAGACTCGTATATCCACACTTTTGAAGAGTGGGTACTAGGACTGATTTGATTATTCAAATAAAGTCTACGAATCTAGTTCTTTAGGTAAAGTACCTAAAATACTATTTACTTGGTAATAGTGAAAAATGCCATCGATTTGTAAGCCCTATCATAGTGAAGTAAGTGGGCCCATATCTAGCTAGGCTAGATGTGGATATGAATATTTCGTGACCTTACGTGGGTTGTGGCATCACGTTATGGTTATGTGTTACTTTTGAAGAACACAAATCAGAAACTTTTAAAGTTTCGACACGAAGTAGACAAACAGATCAGCTAAAGTATTAAAACATCACTTGTTGACCATGATGAAAATACTTAAGCAATGAGTTTCTTAAATACTTGAGAGTTAAAGTATTCTTTCAAATGAGGACTCCTCCTGCGACACGTCAGTTTGACGGTGTGTCCGAATGGACAAACCGAATTTTTTTGGACATGATAAGGTTAACCATGAGTCGCTCTGAGCTACCATTTCCTTCAACGGATATGCATTAACAGTGCAAAACTTATTTGGAATAAGGTTCCATATTAATCTGTCAGACAGAATTCATATTAGATATGATCAGGGATAGAAACAGGGTTTCTCACTCCTAACGATTTGGGAATGCCGGGCATATGTTTGGATGTACCAAACGGAAACCCAAATAAGATAAGTGCCAAATTAAGGTTATCCTTGGGATACCATAAGTATTGTACTTATACTTCTCACCAGAGAACAATTAGATTGTTGCTCACCATGCGGTTTTCCTTAGAGGAATACCGATATGCAGTGGTAAGTGGGAGAATGGTATAACTCGATGAAAATCGGAGTAATACCGTTCAAGGCATAAAGTCCTTAATGGAACACAAACTGTTCATCAAGGATGAACATATACCATTAATCTTCATATACACAAGAACCGCGTAGATCGGAGAGAGTCAGAAAACAACTTGGGTATGGGTTTCTAATCTCACCTCATAAAGATGTCAATCTTATTGAGGAAGACCCAACTACGAATGAGGAAGTGATACAAGGTATCGACTCCTATTATGGCAAAGTGCCATGAGTCCAAGATGGATTCCATGTATAACAACTATGTTTGGACACTAATTGATGTACCATAAGGCATTGTGCCTGTTGGTACTGTAAAAGTCTTCAAGGAAGACATACATGGATGGCAACATACCAACGTACTAAGCTAGGCTTATTGACGAAAAGGTATCGTTATCAACATTGTGTTGACTACGGTTCAACCTTTTAACTGTTGCCACGGTAAATCCATTTGGATAATGCTTGCTGTAACTGCACATTTTCATTAATAATGTGTCAGTTAAAGGTCAAAATTGCTTTCCTTAAAAGGAAACCTTTTGGAGGATGTTTATAACATCCTGACGATTTTGTCGTACTAAAATCAGCAAACAAGGTTTGCAGGTTATTCGATCCATGTTTGGGGTTGAAGCAAGCATAAAGTTCTTGGAACTATCGTTTTGATGTAATCATGATAGTCAATGATTTGATTCAAAACAGAATGATTCTTGTGTATATGAGAGGGTTAATGGGAGCACACAGACAGTGGTTGTCCTTAAAATAATGATAATATAATATATTCATTTCTTGGAAATGATATTCCCATAAAATAATCGGTGAAAGCTTGGCTTTCAAGAGAAAATTCTCCGTAGAATTCTTAGGAGAAACAACCTTTATTCTGGGAATAAAGATCTACTAGGATAGATTTAAGTTGTTAACACTCTCTGGGGAATGGTACATTAAAAATGTACGCGACCTGGTGTCTCATACGCTTTGAGCATATGGAGTCACAATCAGGTCAATCCAAGTGATAGTCACTGGATTGATGTTAAGAACATCCGTTAGTATCTTAGAGAACTAATGATGATGTCTTAAACTTTGGAGAAAGAGAACTTGAAGTGACTGGGATCACTGTAGCAAGTTTCCTGAACCGATAAAGACGACTAAAAGTCACAAACGGTACTGTACATTTTGAATAACGGTACAGTGAGTTGGAAATTTCCAAACAAGATACTGTTACCGAATAATAACAAATGCGGATTATTGCTGCAGCTGAGGCAGCAATAGAAGCCATCTGGGTCAATAAATAAATCTAATTGGATTAGATATAGTTCTCTTAGCGGCTGATCTGGGCGTCAGCACAGGCTAAAGAATTAATGGTCTCATCAACGATCCATATACATACTTCGACTATTCATCTGATTCGTTCGGATCATACATCATGGTGATGTGATGATCGAATAAATCGCGTCAGACGATAATCATATAAATCCGCTGACGAAAGCAGTTTCTCAGCAGTTTGAGCCAACCGTACATAGTTCGGGTGTTAGACACTCGAGTGACTGGCTATAGGCCAAGTGGGAGATTGTTGGACAGTTATGACCCATAGCATCACTATTTATACAGATCATAGTGTTGTTGTACAAATTAACTATGTGACAAAGGAGATTGCACTCTTATCATTTGTGATTAGATCACCTTAGGTATATAAATGATAGGAGGTCCTTATGATTGTTCCTAGATTGAGAATGATATGAGACAGTATCAATCAACGAAGGATAAATCATTAAACATCCCTAGTCAGAGCATTGTCGAGATTGGACATCGATAGATGCGTAAAAGACTAGTATTACACTTGTGCATGTTATGTGAGACATAACGGCATAGTTCTCGTATATCTGGGTATAGGATACTCAGGCAAGTGTAATAGGAGGTTGTGTTTCACCGATGGTACGGAAAACAGCTTCGCTCTGGATTAGACCACCGCAGAATCCATTGGTAGTATGACTTTGTGTCTGTGGGAGTCTGCAATCAGGGTAGGTGTATTTGGTCTTAACCTGAGACTTGCACCGCTAATACTTGCGACAATCAATATACTTTACTTGAGGTTGTCCAGGGCTTTAACAGGTTCTGTGTACGCCGATGCTGGGTATATTGAGAATCGTAGTGTATTGGGTGTGATGTCAAGAAGGAAGTGTCACTTCAGTCATATGGAGATGATGGTCACGTAGGATACGGTATTAGTGCTCTTATATGCTGCGCGGCTATACGGGATATTATGACTCGGTTATGTATATCATTGTAGAGACTAGTTACCAGACATCCGACATGTGCTTCGTACGGGGCAGACACATATCCAGCCCCAGGCCTAGCACGTGATCATCCGATACTGGATCGAAATACGCAATACCACGTATACTACGCCTGATATAGATCACATATTCCTGTAAGGATATTCCGGAGAATTGGGTAGGCATGGCGCTTTGCTAGAGGCCAACCTTGTCTTGTAAATTGGTAAAACGTAATACTTGGTACTTACGTGTTCGGATAGTCCGACGACCGAATTTACTGCCAAAATATCCAGAGATCTCATGGGTCGCTTCCTAATGATATACCGATGAACGTATGACTCGCATTATATATTAATCTGGGATTAATTTGAAGAGAGAGAAAATTAATCTAGGATTAATTGCGGAGATATTTTATCTAGGATAAAATATCAATTTAAAGAGAGAGAACGATTAATTTGGAATTAATCGATAAATAATATATTCGATATATTAAACGAAATTGGATTTCGATTAGGAATTAAAATTAGATTTAATTCGGGCACTTGAATTAATTTAGAATTAATTCTCGAGCGACGTGATTAGTAAATTGGATTTATTAACGAGGCATCAGAAAAATCGTTAATTTAGAATTATCGAAACCGAGCTCGGAATGTGTTTGCGAAGTTACGTCGATTTTGAATCACTGCCGCAAGTCGCATCGCAAATCACATCGCAAGTCATAAAAGTCAAATCACTTTTTGGAAAAGTAACTTTGACTCTTTGACTTTGACCTTTAAGATTTGGAGGGAAATTTTGGAGGGAAAATACTTTTAACTTTTTGGAAAAGTTAAAGGCTTTTCCTTTTCACCTTTTTTACCAAGGGTAAAAGGATTAAATAAAGGTTATTACATTTGTTTTATTTCTTTTTGGAAAAGAAAATAAATGGTAAAACATTTCATTAATTTTGAAAAATATATAAGTGAAATGTTTGACACCTTTTTCCCTTAACCTAATCTCTCCTTCATCTCTCTCTACCACTCTCAAGTTCACGACCAAGGCAGTGAACTGCCCTATGTTGGCCGAAAATGATGATCCATTTTTGAGGGTTTTGTGGCAAAATCCAAGTGCTAGCACACTCCTAAGAGGCATACGAAGGTGTAAGGGAAACTCACCCACGAGTCGGGAATCGTTTGACGCAAGTTCGAGGCTCAAATTCATGGACCAAAACTGAAAACAGTGAGCAGAGTCCACTGCTATTGGCGCCACTTTGAAGGGGAAAATCATTTTGTTCTTCTTCAAATCGTCACAACCGATCGATGTGAGTATTCCGCTATCTCCTTTGATGTATTCACACTTATTATTCATGCTTGTTTGATGATCTTGGGACCTAGAATAAAACCAACACGGGGTAAGAGATGTGATAGTGAAGAGTGACTCGCAGTTGGTTTTCCAGCAGTTGAATGATGGAGGGAGGCTAATATGATAGCTTACCTCACGAAGGTGAAAAAATTGGTCGAAGGAATGAGAAAGGTGACCTTCAAGCAGGTCGGTCGAGAGAATAATCAGCATGCGGATTCATTGGCTCGGCTGGCGTCGTCCATCAAGTCTAAGATTCCTTGGGTCATCCTTTAGAGATCCTAGAACCTAAGAGTGTGAGAGGTTCTAGTGTGATAGAGGTATAAGCCGAAGTTAAACCGATCTGGATTGACCCAATCAGAAGGTACCTAGAATCCAGAGATTTACCAGGGACAAGGAGGCGAGAAGATTGATATATAAGAGTGTTTGTTTTTACCTAATAGACGGGGTACTTTATAGAAGGGACTACACGATGTCGTATCTGAATCTAAATATATTTTAAGAAAAATGACACATAATTATCCTATAAATTATTATAATAACATTTTAATTTCTATAGTTTTGAAAATATAAAGTTTAGTCTCTGCTGTTAATTATTTTTTATTAATTAAGTCACTTGTTATCTAATTTTGAAGTAAACTTTTACTTTCTTTGAATAATTTTTGGAATATTCAAGTCATGTAACACTAATCAGATGAAAAATGACTCAAAATTAACGAAAAATATTTAACGACATAGACTAAAATTTACATTTTCAAAATTATAGGGATTAAAATATCATTATGACAAATTGCAAGATAGTTGGATATTATTTTTTCTATAGCTTAACTCTTTACCTACCCAATACTTTATCAAACGATCGTTTTGAATGTGCTTATTTTCACAATCGCGTGACCTTATCAATTTTTTTCTTAACACACAAAGAATTGCTATTTTCAATTGTTTGGAACCCATATGCATTGAGCATCAATTTTTTTATTTATTTATTTTTTTTTTTTGCCAAAACAGATTCGAAAAGCATATTTATTCTACTTAGTGAAAGTGTGAAACCAGCTGGACTGGTTTCCACAATAATTAAATTTAATTCTTGACAAAACAATTTTGTAGTCACCCCACAAATTTATGAAGCCCTAGAATTTATAGGAACCACATACTAATCACAATCATGCGCCAGATTTGTTCCCAACTTCTAGTATCACTTTCCAAATTTGGCTACCCATTAGAGTTGTCTAATTGAATTTTTAACCCTACAAAAAGCAGCCACAATGTGTGCGCTTTCTTGCTTTGCTTTGCTCTTTCACAAAGATGAATACTTTGGTCAATCTTTTGTTCATTCCCTTACTACTCCTCCAATCCTTACTAAGATGCTCAGCTTCTGCTTCAGTTTTGAAGAACGAAACTGGTTTGATACAAGAGACATGCAAGCACACAGATAATTACAGTCTCTGTGTTTCATCTCTTGAATCAGACCCTCGAAGCTCGAATGCTGATATCAAAGCACTAGCTCTCATATCGGTTGAATTAGTTTTGGCCAAGGCTAATGAAATTCTATGGCATGTTGGTGATTTGTTTAACAAGGTGAGTGATCCAGCTTTGTACAGATTCTATGGTACTTGCATTGAAGAGTATAGAGCAATTGTAGAAAGGCAAATACCTGAAGCCATTGGTGCTCTGCAATCTGGTGACTTTCTGGTATCCGAAAACAATGTAGAAGCTGCTGCTACTCATGCTGATAATTGCAAAGAGCAATTTGCCGGGGAAGCACAGCCGTTTACTGATCAAAACAAAACTGTGCATGATCTCTCACTCGTGACATCAAGCATTATCGAATTATTGGGATGACTACTTACCTATGATCATCAATTTTCTGCTTAGGAACTGTTAGAATTTCAAATTCTTTCTAAATAAATTTCACATATTATTTGACTTGAACAACAAGTCTACCATATAACCTATATTCAGTCGATGGAAAACATATTTCATAATTGAAATTTTGAACAGGAAAAGTTACTAGACAGCAAGAATAAACTAACAAGTTGTGTTATGCTATAAATTGTAAAAAGTTGTTCTACAGGGCGAACACCCAGTTACAAAAGCTCTACGATAATTTCCTGCTATCACCCTAATGTCTGATTATGCTATCTAATCCAATCTACTGTGATATTCAAACATGTCATCTCGTTTTATTCTTGGAACCATGAAAACTAAATCCCAACGCAGGAGGGTGAAAACAATTAGAGCAATTAAACAAGGATGGATATCATAAAATTCTAACCCCCGGCACATGGGAACTTGGAGTCTCCATTAGCTTCCACATACCCAATGACGTAGTTCGGCAGATGCTGCGAGTATACAGGGATCCGTTGCAAATTGCAGTCAAGAGTCTTCCAACAAGCTTTAGTTTTCTTCGCAATTCCGGAATCAAACTGCACACTCTTAGACAACTGAGAAGCCTGCACTATGGACAACTCCATTCGTCCCAGGGAACCCTGATGGCCATTATGAATGTTCTTCAAGAAATCTTTTTCAACAACCTCTATAAGTAGGATATTAGTTCTGCCAGGTTGCAAGCCCCAGTAGAAAACAACATTCGGCTCTGTTACATCCATGTCAATATATTCAGTAGGATTGGGATCGCAAAGGCCTTGTACTTCCTCCAACTGCAGCAAATAACCATATAAAACAAAAAGTACACGTCAACAAAAAGAAAAAGATAACAAAACATAATTTTGCACATGGACAATCATCAGTGTCCATAACATTTGTCTCCTACTACTACTGATCAAAATATGTTCTGAAAGGAAATGTCATACTCTAGTTTAACTGGATTACCAAAAAGAGAACACACAAGCTAACTCAGCATCCAACTAGTTAATGCACATGGCTTAGCAGTATTGTTGAGTCACTTACCTTGAGAATAAGAGATCGAAAGCATGACTTAACCCAGCCCACCCAACCTCTGAGCTCATCTTGATTAGAAGCCGAAAGGTAAACCTTGACAAATCGTGTATATTTCTTTGAGTACGGAAAAGGCTCAAAAAGGAAGTGCCAATCAAAATCTGGCCTCATGAGATCCTGCAATGCCCGAAGTTAAGTCCAACACAAGGAAAGGAAAATAAGTGCAAGAGAAAAAGAAAGATGAAGAAACTTTTAGTTGATTGGTTACTATAAAGGAATGAAAAGTAATGAATTTGAAAGGATTAACTTTTATGGGACCAGAGAAAATCACTGCCCAAAAGTGACATAAATGGAAAGATAGGACAACTTATAAGTGGAATGGTTATTTATGGCATATTTTACCCTTTAAATCTACTCATTTCCTTCCACTCCTTTACTGAATTCGTTAATTAGCACATAATAGAAACAGGAATACAGACAATAATGATCACAATTAACAAATCATACCCTAGTTGTATTATGGCCACGAAGAAACTCTGTTCTGATTTTGTAGAATGTGCTCCTAGTAATATTGGAATGACAATATTCATGCGGACCACATGGCAACCGGATAGGCATTAAGGACTCAGAAGGATATCCAGCAGCCGGTAACTTTGGATCCTGCAGCGTGACTGGCATAGGCCAAGGCCAAAAGGCATATGTCTTAAAGAAGTTTGCAACCAGAGTATTCAAACTGCCTTTTGGATGATTTTGGCAAACATAAGCGACAAGGATAGCAAAATGGACTCCTCCAAGAAACCCGTTTAACTGCAATTAAGTAAAGAATTACTTCCAATTTATCATTCTACTAAAAATGATATGTTTATGAAATGCTTAACAAATGCTGAATAGAATGATTACTGAATTTATGGCGAGCATATTTCACTTACATTACCATGCACTCCTCGCCTTTTTGCCCACAATTTGATACATTGCAGCACTGACTGGAATTTCTGAAACACATCAACTTTGGAACAATTTCAAACTGCACAATAGTCATAAACCTCACTCCAGTTTAAACAAATAACTCATGCATCACAATGCAAGGGGAACGATATGGAATGCACAGTAACACTCATGCCCTTCCAAATATCAACAAATTAAAACTCATAAGACACTAAAATGAAACATCTACAATGGAAGCATTGCACAACAAGCATTTTTATTTTTCCAAATGCCATTGTGTTACAGCAAAAGTTCCAATTTTCCCCAAAGAAAAGCCCATTGCAAAAACCTCAAGAAATGGGATTTCTATCAACTAATACTTCGGTGCATCGAATCTATTGCAAAAACATCAAGTAGTAAGATTTTTTTTTCTTTTACTCAAAAAGAAGAAAACCCAAAGAGGAAAGGCAATTTTTTTTCAAAAAGAAATCAACATTCACCTCCAAGTCGGGAACAAGTTGAAGAATGCATTTATTTGTTTGTACTCTGGACAAGCTCTTCAAACTGGTTTCATCAATATCCCTTAAAAATAATGGATTGAGCACATCCACATTCTGCAATTCATAGTCACAGGAAGTCAATACTACCCACAGTCCAGGGGAAGAGAAAAAACTCAAAATTAGAATATAAAACATTCTGCAATGATATCACTCAAAACATGTGAGGAATACACGCTAGTCAATAAAAAACAAAATTTTACAAGTTCACAAAACATTAGTGGACAAATACCTTTAAGCACTGAATTAGCTGGACATTTCTCCAAATTAATATCTGATGTAAAGTTACTAACTACTAAACTTACTTCAGGAACAGATAAAACACGAAGCTGTGCATATGCAAGATCAATCAAGATCCCATCAAACTTAAAACGTATCAAAGGAACTTTTGAATCCTTCACACTGTGGATTTCTGATACTTCAGGTCTGCTCTTAAGCATGTTGTGCAGAACAATAAAAAAATCCTCCTGTATGAGTTAGACTTATAAAAAATTGAGACAATGCTTATTCCACTTCAAACAGGGGAAAAAACAAATAGGCAACTAGGTAAGCATACCGCCATTGTGGCAAAGTCAGGGCCAACACATAAAGCATCAATATCAGACTCTGAACCATGAACCTGAATAAATCAAAATAGTATCGTTTAAAAAGATATATAATATAAAAAGGGAAAAATTACAAGAAGCTTGGCAAGTTGAATACTTACTCCAAGGCCGTAAGACCCATATGTCAATATGGTTGCATGCGTCTCCCCAATCTGTTCTTTTGGTAATCGACGCTGCCAAGCAACTCTCTTGACCCATGCCAACACTATCTGCATAATTACATCATTAAGTACTTGATTTTTAAAAAATTAAATGTACCGAAATGAATAAAACATTAATTAATCACTAAACATATATGAATCAAACATTTCCAAATTAAATTAGTATTAAGCCAAGGAAAAAAAAATAGAGATGTAACCTCTTTTAGCTTTTGAATGACACTTATTCTCTTCTCCTCCTCTTCTGTTGAGGGCACAAGTCCTTCTTTGGCCATCAACTGCATATATTATTTTCATGAACTTTAACACTTGAAACAAATAGTAAATGACAATGAAAATGAAAATCTTAAGTAAAAATTTGAAGAAAAATTACCTGAACAAGCGATAGCGATCTTTCTTCGTCCATTTGAATTAGAACAAAAGAATTCAAAGGGTAATTAAAAGAAAGAATTAAAAAGACCGCGGGGGATTGTACGGAACAAGTACTTGATTTGGGGAAATTAAATTAGGGTTTATCCCACCAACTTCTTGTTGCTGCAATACGAACAAAATCGATGAAATTGTACTGATGCAAAACTAGATTATTGATTTGATCGGCGAAATTTCGTTTGTTCTTGTTTGTTTCTCTAGCCAGCGGCCACGTTGACTGCATTTATTGGCTGGGGTTTCTTGACGTGGCAGCACATAGACTTGAGAGAGAAGAATTCTAAGATATGACAAGGGAAAACACTATCGCAATCGTAACGTTTACTCCTAGACAGGGTGGCAAGACCAATTAAATATTTGAATTTGTATCGAATTTTAGATGAATTAAATCAAAATATAATGAATTTGTATTTGATTCGTTTATTAAATTAATCGAATACGAATATTCATTTAGTTATGATATTATTCAATAACATAATTTACCGTAATTTATTTACATTAATTTTTCATAAATATATACCTATATATGAAATATGTAATTAATATATTTACTAAAAATACATCACCAAATATCGATAATATTAATCTTTTTATAGTAATTAGTTATAATTTATCGAATCTTAATTGAAAAATATCAATAACTAGTAAAAGAAAATAATAAAACGAATCATAAACGAATAAATGAGCTTCAATTCGTATTCGATTCGTTTAATAAACGAATCGAATCGACTCATTTATTAAACGAATCCATTTTTTCAAACCCGTATTTTCTTTAAAGCTAATCGAATCGAACGAATAAACGAATCCTAACCCAAATTGCCACCCCTACTCCGAGATCGGTCTCATTCAGTTCCGTCTTAATTGTGATTCGAGATTAAAAATAATCATTATGAAATTTGATATTTTTAGGTTAAAATTCAAGATTTGAATTGGAAATTTATTTCGAATTTCGACCATATCTTTTATTTCATCTCGAATCCTTTATCAAAATCCAATAAAAAAATAATGTAAATCCTAAAAAAGAAGAGAGAGGCTCAGTTCCAACTAATGTTGCACACGGTTCGATTACAGTTGAAAATCATAATCGAACCGTACGATTTACGGTTCGACTGTAATCGAATCGTAGACTAATGGTTCGGTCTATAGTTCGGTTACTGAACCGCAACCATAACCTTAAACCAGCTGAACCATACGATTCAATTCGGTTTAAGGTTTGAAACAGTAATTTTTTAAATTAACTAATTTAAATTATTATAAAAAAATTAAATATATATTAAAGACTAAAAATATACATGGATAATTTTTTTATTATTTTGAAAAATAAAAAGAGTTTGTACTTAATTAAGTTGCCTACAGATCCTCATAAGGCGTAGAGGAATAAAAGCTCACGTAGTTCTGTTACATTTTATTTTTAATAATTTACCATATTTATATTTTATTCATCCTTAACCAGGGAAGGCGGTCCGGTTCTTGAGCTTTCGGTATTAGTTGTATCTGTATATTCACACAAATCTTCAATAGTTTGTTTACTTGAGGGCAATTGGAATGAAAAAATGTGATTGCCATTAAGATTGTTTACTTTCTAAAATTGAATAAAAATGGAAATGAGAATAGGAGTGGAGCCCACACATTTAGGAGTGGGCAACTTGGGTTAGAGTTCGTTTATTCATTCGATTCGATTCGCTTTAATGTGTATACGGGTTTGAAAAAATGGATTAATTTAATAAATGGGTCAATTCAATTCGATTTGTTTATTAAATGAATCGAATACGAATTTAAGCTTATTGATTCGTTTATTAATTTAGAATTCGTTTTATTATTTTCTCTTATTAGTTATTATTATTTTTCAATTATGATTCGAGAAATTATGACTAATTACCATAGAAAAAAATAATATTGTCGATATTTGATGATGCATTTTTAGTAAATATAATAATTACATATTTCATATGTTTATATTTATAAAGAATTAATGTAAATAAATTGTGGTAAATTATATTATTGAACAATATCATGACTAAACGAATATTCTTATTCAATTCGTATAATAAACGAATCAAATATGAATCATGATATTAGGATTCGTTTAATAAACGAATCGAATACGAATCCATCATATTTTGATTCGATTCGTTTAGGATTCGATACAAATTCGATTCGTTGATTCGTTTTGCCATCCATATGAATGAGACCACCCCTCATGAGAATAAAATTCACATTCTCATTATTGATGAGAAATTATAATATTGCCTTAAAATAATTCATTAATATTAATTTATAAATAATAAATAAAATGTATTAATAATTAATAATTAATAATTCATCAATAATCAATAATTAATAATAATTTAATAAAAGAATAATTTTATATTTAGTAATTGAATATATTAATAATTAATTAATTAAGTAATAAATACTTAATACTTAATTTATAAATAATAAATAAAATGTATTAATAATTAATAATTAATAATAAAATTATATTTAATATTTAGTAATTTAATACATTAATAATTAATTAATCAATAATTAATATTAAAATGATATTTAATATTTTAATAAAATACTAATTTAATAAAAGAATAAATTAATATATAGTAATTTAATGCATTAAAATTAATAATAATTAATATATAATAAGTAATAAATTAATATATAATTATAATTAATGGTATTTTTGTAACTTGTTAACAATTCATTCCGATTACTAGACAAAATAAACACATCAATGGTAATATTATTTCATTCCGATTCCGATTCCTACAGGTAAGTAAACAATTTATTCTAATTCTGATTTACTATTCTCATTCCAGCCCATTCCGATTCTATCTCATTCTGATTCCATCTCATTCCGATTGTGAGTACGTAAATGCATCACAAACGTTTCCGGTTGACTTTTTTGTTCACGACGTTTCGCCCTACACCAATCATCAAGACACGTTTGAGCTTCTAACGTCTCTGGTTTCAACCTTGATCTTATGTCATCAAGAATATTGCCGCATATACCAAATGACTGCTCTACAGATACAATTGAGACTGGTGCCACTAATACCACCCTCGAAATCATGGTCAGGACTGGAAACAATCCTTGATGTTGTTTCCACCAATTAAGGATAAGAAATTGCTCACCTATAAAAGCACTTTGGGGAAACTCAAAATTTTTCGTTAGATATGCATTAATTTATGAATTAGTAGTGCTGGTATTAGTGGATTTTGATTTTTTACTTCACTGCGTTAACCAACTTCTATCAGTAGGAAGCTTAAAAACTGTCCAGTTGGTGCATTCATGGACTGTGTAGTATTAATTATTTGAATATTATATCTACTAATATAATTATTGTATAAATCAAGTAAAGTTCTCCTAACATTATCAATAATTGAAGAAATAATCGCAGTTCTTTCACCTGATAAGCATAATAATTTTGTAAAATATTTTCCAAATCTTCTATTTTAAACCTTGGATCCAAAATAAAAGCAACAAGATAAAATAATGGTATGTCTTTGTAATAATTAAGCTATTTTGTTCTAATTGAAGCAACAAATTTTTTAATTCCATTTGAAGGATCATCAAAAATATTATTAGGATCATTAAAAAAAAATCATCAAATTCGTTATTATTATTAGGTTCTGATAGTACTCCAATAATGTCAAGACTTGTAAGGAGAAAAATATTTGAAGTTGGATAATTAACACCACTTAAAATATTCGTACTATCATTAAAAACTTTTTAAGTCTCTAAATTTTTTTTTTAACAAACTTCTCAATGACTGGCATATAAAACTACATCATATTGATATTGAGCAATAAATGAACATAATAAATCTTTATATTCAACAAGAAATAAGTAGAATTCCAACGAGTTGGAACATCACGGATGAATATTTTTGGCCTACCACTGTCTTGCTTACAAAAATTACACAATTCTCTTCTAATTTTGGAATATAGCCAAATAAAATTTAACTATTTTTTAATAGGTGTAATATGAGAGTTTAAAGATTTCAAACCATCTTATACATATAAATTCAAAATATGACATGCACATTGAACATGAAAAAATTTACCTCTTAAATTTGGTTGACAAATAATTTTAAGTTCAGTAATTAATGCAGTATTAGCCGATACATTATCAAATTCAATAGTTAAATTTTTTACATTAATCCATAATATTGTAAAATATTACTAATCATTACATAAATATTATTGCAGTATGTGCTTCATCAAAAATTGACGCGGAACTCACTTGGATGTTCAAGGCCAAGCAAGCCCCTCGCAATGTATAGAACCCCAAGCACCGCGAATTTGATTTTGTAGGAACAAAACCCTTCCAAGGCCACAAAGAAGACCCATAAAGAACTTGTCTTTGGGAACCCTTAAGATGATTCCTTGTAGTGTTCTTCTAGCACGGAGACGCCACTAGGGTTGCCACGCCTTAGATAAGTCAATTGCATGAAATAAGGTGAATCCATCCCTTAAGTAATTTTGGACAAAGCCAAGCTTTCAAGATGAAGCTAATTTTGAAAATAGTTGATTACTTATCCATTAAGAAGATAATAGTTTATATAGTACAAAAAGAAACCATAATGTGTTAGGGTTGGTGCTCGGAGTGCCAATCCGGATCGTATTTATATCTGATTCATGAATACGAACAATACCTTTTTCCATAATATTACTTAATTATGGTAGCATCTCTTGTCTTTTATTATGTATATTAGATCTAATTCATTAGATTGAAACTAAATCGTGTTTAGTGATATATATATATATATATTAGACAAAGACCTGATAATATATAATGTAGTACGCAATTACAACGTAGCTTGTAATTGACATTGGGAAGCGTCGCTACTAGAAATATATTATCAAATTAAGTTTTTGGTCAAGATTTATTGACACGGGTCGGTTAGTAAAATTCGCTGAGACCAGTACATGTCGTATATCGGACTTGGTCCGATGGTTTATCCCAATGAACCATGAGTCTCGAGAGACTCGTATAGACGTGTAGGTGTTTATTTGATAAACAATGAACAACTCACCGAAGATTACCTAATAGATGGTACACCAACGTCAATATGAATATTCTTGGGTTGAGTAGCATAGTGATTCTTTTACTTGAGATACCACTGTGGATATATGAGTTATCCTCCACACTTAGATGGCAGTCACGTCACCGATCTATTAAGATTAGACCTCCGCCTGTTCGTTGGGTGTGGACTCATGCTCATGATATCATGTGTGTATCAAGATAGGAACCGTCAGTCCTGTGTACAGGGCATAGATGTCCATTATATGATTAGTAGTCTGTTAAATCCTTGGCCATGGTATACTTCGAAAGTAAGTTCCGAGTTTTATTTATAAGATTGCTAATAGATACATCGACACAATTATACCTATAGAGATTTGACGATTATATCTATATCTCTAGGATAATTCGGATACTTGTGACAGAGGGATTATACTTATGCAATGACCTCGACCTGTATGATTCAACGAGTTTATCTGTGGTCATCATAATTCACATGTGGGTGAATTATGGATACAAAATTAGATTTTGTGACGGATATGTCTGAATCTAGAGAGTATCACTAATGAAATATACTCGTAGAGTATTAGGGTAACTGTTATGAATAATACTGATTATTTATAACTCGTTTAACGGTTAAACGAAAAATACATGCAATCGGGACCTAACAGTCATTTCCGAATTAATGTGTATTTGTATTTAATACTTGATTTTATTAAATACACATTAATAAAATATCAAATTGTGATATTTGACATATATCATTTATATATATGTATTTCAATATTTAAAGTAAATATAATACATATATTAGGATATTTGTATTTAATTATTTAATTATTTAAATGTTAAATAATTAAGTTAATTAAATAACAAAATATCAATTACAAGATTTATGCTTGGAAATGGCATGATACCATTGGCTCACTTGTAAGTTTACTTTAATATAAGATAAGTGTTATCTTTATTATGTAAATTTGGACCAATGGAAATGAAACACAAAAATTAAAAATATCTTGATATTTTTTCTTTGAAAATTTCGGCCAAAGGGGTGAAATAAAAAAGTGTTTTGTTTTCATTTTTTCTAAGGTTAGACAAGCTTCACAAATATTTTACAAATGGAGTTGAGAGAAAAAGGTGGAAGAAAGAAAGAAAACAAAGCCAAAATTTGAAATTTTTATAAGTTTTTTCACACTTTTATATAGAAAATATTTCTATCAATCTTAACTTCAATTTGTGTTGCTAAGTTGATGTCTCTACTCTTTTAGTTTGTGATTAAATTTTTTGGAAACTTGTTTGAAGGTGATTTGCATGTTAGATTAATTTATAAGCTTATTAGGAGTATTTAAGCTTATAAGATTAATTTGTAATTAAAGTTACCATTCTAGAGTTGATTAACCATTCATAATTAACCTAAAATTGTTCTTGAGTTGTTTCATGATGGTAAGACTTGATTGGTGTGGTATTGGATTGATTAAAGTATTAGATTGTTTAATTTGGTTTAATTTGTCAATTTGTGGAAATTGAAAAATTAGGGTTCATAACCCTTTCCAAATTTGGGGCTTTTCATATATGTGATTTAATTTGATGTATTAAATTTGGGATTGATTGGATTTGATCTTGATGTGTTTTGAACCAAAAAGGACCAAATTGCAAATCCTGAAAATTTATGGGTTGTTCGACAATTCTGGAAAATTTCTGGATTTGTGTTGCAATTTGTGTTTTCATGTATTAGACATGAATAAATCATTTTAGGATTGATTTGGAATCACCTAAATATGTATTTGACAATTTAAGGACCAAAATGATCAAAATGCAAAGTTTAGCGGTCTCATGGTAATTAATGATAAATCTGATTTTTCAGATAAAAATTTAGTTTTTATTTATTTAGTAATTAGAATAAATTGGTTTATTTTAATGTTCCAAGAAAAATATTTATCGGAAATTGTGTGAAAATACGCGAAAACGGTGAAAAACGGTGTTACCGGATAACGGCTGCCCAAACAGTGAACTGGGCATTGTTCGGGCAGTCCACGAACTGTCCAAATATTTTTGGGGCTGACCTGGGCAGTCCTCATGTACATTGGTCGGTCGGTTAGGCCGGAAACGCGATTTATGCTATTTTGCGAAAAAAAAAACGTTTTCGCAAACGTTTCACGATGTTTCTATATTATTTATATCATTATATAATATCTAATAAATATATTTAAGTGAAATATGAATGAATTATCAATATTGGATATTGAATAATTTATTCGTAAGTTTAAAAATTTTAAACTACGATTTCGCCAGAACCTCGCTCCTTCCGCTGTGCCTTCCTGAAATGACCCCAATAAATTGGTATCAGAGCGAGTCTGATTCTGTACCCTTGATATGATTAGCCCTTTAAATTTGATATTTAATCTAATCTTCACTTTTTACATGTATTTATTTATTTAATTTGATTAAATAATGTGAAATATATCTTTGGGAAAATCCCCGTTAAATAAGATTTTATAAAGTGACTAGTATTAGGAATATGTAACGACCGATAGTTATTACTATTACAGCATACAATGCTACTATTATGTACGGGACGAAGGCACATAAAATAAATTATTTTAAGACCCAAATATACTCATTGAATGACTTTAGGGACAATCGGAAAATTCTTCAAAGTCCCTGAGCGAGACTGTACAGTGTTCCCGTTGGACAGCCCATGGTATTTGGGGTGTAACTTTTTCGTATGAACTCAATTTTTTATGAATTTTATATCTTCAAAAATATGAGATCGAGACCTACAACTTCCATGTTGAACATTTTCCTAAATTAGGACCAGAAGTTGATCAAGAACGTAGTCAAATTTCGGATGAATAATGATTTCGGGGTCAAAATGGAAAAATCACAAATTTTCTTCATTTTTCTACACTCTTCTACAATATTCTTAATATCATTTGGGTCCACTATATAAGGGGCTACTATTCACCATTTTCCAAAAATGAAAAAAATGAAAAGAAAGAAAAGCAGTGCGTCGCAACGCTCATGAAAAAAAGAGGAAGCATGCCTCTGGAAGCCGCATCGCGACGCGATGCTCAAAATTTCTGAAATAGCTTTAAACCGCCCCAGTCCCACCCTAGCACGTTAGAGACCACCCTTGGGGTCTCGAATCAATTCGTATACATATCTTACATCAAAATATGATGTGACAAGCCTAATATATAAAACCTATTAACGTATCATTAAGCTTAGCTAGATATCAAGGTTTATCTTACTATATATATATATATACACTAATCAAGTTCTCGATCTTAGATTATCCTCATGAATCGCAACTCTCTTCGGCAATGGATCCAGTACCAGCCAGATTCCAAAACAGTGAGTGGACATTTCTTTCTTTAAGTTTATTAATTTATTATTCTTTATTAAAACGAGACTTACTTTTCTGCTTTAGGGCGTAGCCATTTCATTATCAGTTATGTTTTACTTAGCATACTTGAGAAATTATTTAAGTTACATTTGAGAAAGAAATGATTTTCAGTACATGTTTTGTGTTTTTCGGGGCATGAGGGAAAAACTCACCCTAATATGCAACTTGAGACAGTTTGGAATTGACGGACAGAGACATGTGCACATGTAGAGGACTAGGGGGACGGTGATACGTAACGCCCCTAGATCCTAGTTTCAGGATGACAACATAGGTTCGTGTACCTGGACTCTAGTTCAGAGCTTGGGTGGTAGCATAGATCCACACCCCCAGTTCTAGTTTGTGGCTTGGGGGATGGCGATACGTAATGCTCTAAGACCACCAGTTTCAGATACAGTAGTGGCATGCTTTGGGGGATGGCGATACGTAACACCCCGAAGTCATGGATTAACACTGCTGGCTATAGTGTGGGGGGACAGTGATACGTAACACCCTCACACGTCAAGGTTTTCAGATACCAGAGCAGCACAGTTATCTGATTTTCAGAGATGCAGTTTTCAGAAACCAGACTTTAGAACAGTTTTCAGAAACCAGTATTTCAAAAGCAGTTTCAGAAAGACAAATTTCATTAAAAAGATTTCAAACAGAGTTTTCAGAAAAGAGATTCCAAATGAAGTGATTTTCTGAAACTTCAGTTTTAAAAATGCATTATTTTGATTCGAGTATTTCAGTTTTCTTGTCCACTCACTTAGATCGAATAACGATCTAACCCCTCACTCCTAGTTTTCTTGGTTGCGGGTTTTTCTTGGAAGACAAGCTCGGGATGATGGATACTGATGCAGTCACTAGGGATTGGAGTCCACCAGTTCAGAGTCAGAGAGCATAAGAGTCCAGACAGAGTCAAAGTAAAGTTGTATGTATACATTAGTGATGTATAAGTCGTTGTAAGTGTCCATTAAAGTGTTGTAGAAAGAAGTATAATTGAGTACACAGTTATGAAACATAAAAGCATTTTATGTTATTGGGTTGGGCCTTGGTCCCTATGCATGATTTTGCATTTTAGATGGTTTAATAGTGAGGAATTTAGTCGAGGAGTCAGAGGCTTATGGGGTTAGTACTGCTATCCCCTGCCGGTGACATCTCCCAGAGCGGGGAGGTTACAAAGATGGTATCAGAGCATGGTATAGGGAGTCAGTGACTGCAGTGGGTAGAATGTTGGGATCTTGTATACTTAGTATGTCCGGGATACTAGTATGCGAGGCACTACCTCTCCAGTATCCGATCCTCGAGTATGTCCTCAAGATCCTCAAACATGTTAGCAAGTATTTCCAAGTCTTCTAAATCCTTTTTCTTTACTCTAGATAGGAATCATTTCGTAATCATCCTAGATTACTCCCTGAAGTTCAGTACAAGCTAGGGAACCGGATAGTAAGTTTCAGAGAAAGTTATCCAAGAAAGTAAAAGAGAAAGAGAAAGCTAAGAAGAGAAGTAAGGAAAGTGTCAGGATGATTAAGTAGTCAGAAGTAAGAAAAGATAGAGATACAAGATCAGAATAGAACATAAAGTATAGGAACCTATAGTAGCCAAGAGAATAGAGAAAGCCCCAGCAAGTATTAAAGCTGCCCAGTAGAAGTAAGATTCCTTTTCTCTTCAGGAAATTATTCCAAATGAATTTAATGGCCTTTGAGATCTCCTTATAGATGGTAAGTTCCCCGAGTAGCGAAGAATAACCAGAGAGATAACAGAAGTAGGAAATCGAGGTTAGTCTTGAGAGTCCCAATGGATTGAGATGCCAAAGTGGTTTTAGAGAACTCCAGATCCCCAAATCCAGACCCAGACCCACAAACAGGAAACCGAAACGGTTAATTACCTTACCCCTAGCAATCCGATAGAGACAAGACCTTAAACCATATAGTCTTCGAACCCTTCAGTGACACCAGATAAGAAAGCTGCCCTGACTGAGTCTACCTCATACCTACCTTACATGAGAAATAGACTCTACCAGGACACTGAGCACCAGAATAAGGATACCGAAAACTTGTTAAGATATAAGATGTTTACTCTAGTCCCTCAGCATAGGCATAGACGACCATAAGAAATCTGATGAGAGTTCGCGTAGAATCTTGGAAGGAAGATCACTCGGAAAAAGATTAAGAAAGTTTCGAGGTTAATAGGAGGAGAACCCAGGTAGTCCAGAGAACTAGACAAGACATCACAAGGTTTGCAGCATTAGTAAAAGTTCATAAGATAGACCAATACGGTAGAACCTAAGGATTAGCCGACCAGCCAGTAGAAAACCATGGAAGTATAAAAGAATAGACACGTAAGGTTGAGGATTTTTAGAAGGGATGAAGGTACTAGTATGGACCATCAAACAAAGTGCCATAGTTGTAATTGGTGACAAGAGCAAAGAACAGAGACTTAGGAAATAGCCAGAAGAGTGAACCACCACTAGTCACAGTAGCATGGTGTAGGGCCAAGGAATAGGATATGGAGACAGTAAGAAGAAAACATAAGTGGCAAGAAAAATTCCAGTAAGAACAGTGAAATAAGAAAAGAAGATTAAAGACAGTAAGATAAGTGAAAACCCTAAAGCAATTGATAAATAACAATAGATCTTAAGACACGAAGTAGATGACCAGGTTCCTGTAGAATAAATAATGACCCTCCTTTCAGAAATATCATTTCTAGAAAGCGTGCAAACACTAACTAGATCGTAACAGAGCCTAAGTGTCAAATAGAATACAGACAACATGATCCCTATGGAATACATTTATGTTCACCCCTCAACATAGAACTTAGTAAAGAGAAGAATCCATAGAGAAGAGCAATAAGCAGATCAGACCAATCACGAGATAGCTAGATAGTCAAGTTGATAAGTTAAACAGAGCGTAGATAAGAAATACGAGATATGGTAGTCTAAAGTTAGGATGAGGCGCACAATATATGGGAATTATAGGGAAGAATAATAAGAGAGGATATAGTAGGCCCTTAAGAAGAAGTAAAGACTTAAAGGTAGAAAGAGGCCAGAGAGAATAAATCTTAAGAATATAGCAATAGCTTATGAAGAATTACATGGTGTTGGGTAGAAGGACTAGGTAAGAGTGACACCTGAACCAAAGGGTTAGTAGAAGACGTCCTAAGTAAGTAAAGCTGATAGAGATTTCAGGAGAGTAAAGATGAAATAAGTGCAAGGGACTGAGATAAGAAAGAAACTTAAGCTGCAGGGTGAGTTTCTTTAGGAAATATAGTAAAGAGAGAATAGTGGTACCCAGAGAAATGAGGTAACAACTTTAGAAGGATAACCTACAGAGATAGGATAAGAAAAAGTACAGAGATAGTACGAGGAAGTTCTTAGAAAGCACGACCTTAGAAGGACTTCACAGAAGGGGCTGTAAATGCAATAGTCGAAGGTAATAAGAAGTAAAGTTGGAAGAGACAACCCGACAGTTTTAGTAGTCATATCCTAATGTGAGGAAAGTTATCAGACTTATATACACGGAGGTTCTTAGTATAGCTTGAGAAAAGCATAAGTCAGGAGAAGTGCAAAGGAAAAAGATTAGAAGTAAAGCTGTGGAGGTGCAGTGGTGATAGTAGATGGATACCTAGTAAGTAAAGATTAAGTGTGTAACTACAAGGTTTCATAGTATCATGATGTAACTAAAGATTCCTTGCGTGTTAATCAAGTAAAGCACATTAAGTACCCAGCCCCAGACTTAGTTGACCAAACCACTACGGGTTTGGGACGGCCTAAGCCACGGGTATGGGTGGTTTGGCAGATGAGAACTCCAGATCCCCAAATCCAGACCCAGACCCACAAACAGGAAATTGAAATGGTTAATTACCTTACCCATAGCAATCCGATAGAGACAAAACCTTAAACTATCTAGTCTTCGAACCATTCAGTGACACCAGATAAGAAAGCTGCCCTGACTGAGTCTACCTCATACCTACCTTACACATGAGAAATAGACTCTACCAGGACACTGAGCACCAGAACAAGGATACCGAAAACCCATTAAAATATAAGATGTTTACTCTAGTCCCTCAGCATAGGCATAGACGACCATAAGAAATCTGATGAGAGTTCGCGTAGAATCTTGGAAGGAAGATCACTCAGAAAAAGATTAAGAAAGTTTCGAGGTTAATAGGAGGAGAACCCAGTGTAGTCCAGAGAACTAGACAAGACATCACAAAGTTTGCAGCACTAGTAAAAGTTCATAAGATAGACCAATACGGTAGAACCTAAGGATTAGCCGACCATCCAGTAGAAAACCATGGAAGTATAAAAGAACAGACACGTAAGGTTGAGGATTTTTAGAAGGGATAAAGGTACTAGTATGGACCATCAAACAAAGTGCCATAGTTGTAATTGGTGACAAGAGCAAAGAACAGAGACTTAGGAAATAGCCAGAAGAGTGAACCACCACTAGTCACAGTAGCATGGTGTAGGGCCAATGAATAAAATATGGAGACAATAAGAAGAAAACATAAGTATGGAGACAATAAGGTATGACACATAAGCTAATATGAGAATTAAGCTAAGACGTAAGTATTAGAAATAAGGCGAAGGATCAATTTAGTAGAGATCTTAGTCACTCAGTTATAGTAAACCCGGTTAATGTAAATTAGCTTACAGTAAAGTAAGAATCCTAAAAGAGGAATTATGATGGTTTTGAGAATGAAGTTATCTAAGGCTGGTGATATATATAGAGCCCGTGAACCCGGTGAACTGTGAGAGGATCCCAAGTTTAGAAAATGATTCGAGGACGAATCCTATTTAAGGGGGGAGAATTTGTAACAACCGATATTTATTACTACTATTGCATACAGTGCTACTGTTATGTACGGGATAAATGCACATAAAATAAATTATTTTAAGACCCAAATATACTCATGGAATGACTTTAGGGACAATCAGAAAATTCTTCGAAGTCCCTGAGCGAGACTGTACAGTGTTCCCGTTTGACAGCCCATGGTATTTGGGGCGTAACGTTTTCGTATAAACTCCGATTTTTATGAATTTTATATCTTCGACGGAAAGCTGAGATCGAGACCTACAACTTCTGCGTTGAATATTTTCCCAAATTTGGACTAGAAGTTGATCAAAAATGTAAGTCAAATTTTGGATGAATAGTGATTTCGAGGTCAAAATGGAAAAATCACAAATTTTCTTCATTTTTCTACACGCTTCTACAATATTCTTAATATCATTTGGGTCCACTATATAAGGGACTATTATTCACCATTTTCCAAAAATGAAAAAAATGAAAAGAAAGAAAATAAGCCGAGAGAAGAGGAGGAAGCCGAAAGAAGAAGAAGAAAGAGGAAATGAAGAAGAATAAGGAGAAGAGAATAAGAAGAAGAAAAGAAAGAAAAATAAAAGGAAATAGCAAGGAAGCTTAGCAAATAGGGAGGGCTTAAAGAATGAAGTAGAACAAGGAAAAAGAGGTAAGAAATCCATGACCCATTTTTTAAAAAAATGATGAGTTTGATGATTTGGTAATTGTATTGTGTTGTGAACATGTGTATGATGATGAAATTATGATTCTTTTTGTTTTGAGTCAATAGAAAGGTTGGTAAACCTAATTTTTTAAAAATTGGTTGTAAATTGGTGAAGTGGATGAAGTGAATTAAAGATTAAATTGTTGATGAATTGATGGTTAATGCATGATGAATGGAATGTAAGATGATGTATTGTATGTTGGTTTTGGATTGGAAGTGTAGATATATAATGGATTTTGATATTTTGAGTTTGAATACATTTAGAGAAGCAAAAACAGAATTTTGTTTTCCAGTATCGCGTCGCGACGCTGAAGAGCAGCGCGTCGCGACGCGCATGAAGAAAAGGGGAAGCATGCCTCTGGAAGCCGCGTCGCGACGCGATGCTCAAAATTTCTGAAAACTACTTTAAACCTCCCCATTCACACCCTAGCACGTTAGAGAGCGCCCTTGGGGTCTCGTATCAATTCGTATATATATCTTACATCAAAATATGATGTGACAAGCCTCGTATATAAAACATATTAACGTATCATTAAGCTTAGCTAGATATCAAGGTTTATCTTACTATATATAGATATATATACACTAATCATGTTCCCGATCTTAGATTATCCTCAGGAATCGCAACTCTCTTCGGCAATGGATCCAATACCAGCCAGATTCCTAAACAGTGAGTGGACACTTCTTTCTTTAAGTTGATTTTGTTTATTAATTTATTGTTACTTACTTTTCTGCTTTAGGGCGTAGCCATTTCATTATCAGTTGTGTTTTACTTAGCATACTTGAGAAATTATTTAAGTTACATTTGAGAAACAAATGATTTTCAGTATATGTTTTATATTTTTCGGGGCATGAGAGAAAAACTCACCCAGTATGTAACTTGAGACAGTTTGGAATTGACGGACATAGACATGTGCACATGTAGAGGACTAGGGGGACAGCGATACGTAACGTCCCTAGACCCTAGTTTCAGAGCCAAGATGACGGCATAGGTTCGTGTATCTAGACTTGACCGACGTAAACACACACGTATAACGCAAGCGCACGTATCGTTCAAGTAGTATAAAAATATCGATCCCACGAGGACTTAATTCCTACTATTGTTATTAATTATTGAATCTATTTATTTACAGATATCTAATTGAGGGATAAGAGAATGATTGTTTGATTGGTTGAAAGTGGTTTTACAAAATAAATAAATAAATAAAAAGACAAAGTAAATACTAAGGAAAATAACAAAAGACACAAAGATCTAGGGTTGTGAATCATTCTAATATCATTTAAAAGATGAAGTGGTTATTTTATGTTTGTGTAATAAATCAATTTATTAACCTGGAACACTAAATTATGCAAAAGCCTCTGTCGATGGTCAGACGCAAATACCCAGTTTAACCCAATTGAACCATATGTCTATGTCAACCAAATTATCTGGATTCATTAAGTTTAAGTTCCAATTATGGCTACCCCCGCCCGAAAGGTATATGTCTATCCTGTAAGGAAATCTATTAAAGGGTTATCTATCCTCAAGGAAGATCGTGGGCTATTAAGTCTAGGGCTGAAACCTAAAATCCCTATGTCTAGTTCATTTTAGATTTACCACATCAATCTTATTGGTGATCAGACAACAAGAAGCATTAAGCTTAAAACTTAATAAGTAAACCTTTAAATTACCCAAACTATAAAATAACCCCTTATAAACCGGTGATATTAGAATTCATCACAACCCCAGATAACTAACACATAATTAGGGCTAGTAAAAACTTAAAAGTAAAAGACATAAAATAAAAGCTGAAAAGTAAAATAAAATAAAATGCTAAGGTAAAAGGAATTACTTTTACTACTACTAATTTAGATATCTCCCATAAAATAATATATAAATTTGTGATAATATTACCAACCGACCAATCTGGCGGTATCCTGATTAAGTCAAATTAAGTCCAACCAGCCATTAAGGCGGTACCATAATTAAATTACCAACCGACCAATATAGCGGTATCCTTGATTAGTCAGGTTTAAACCAGATTAAAATAAATTGCCAACCGACCAATATAGCGGTATCTCTTTTAAGTCAGTATTTTAAATAGTAAATATATTATTTTTAAGGGAGATTAATCTAAATAGTAACAGTAAAAGAATTACCTTTTACCCTAGCTGGGAAATTACTTCCTCATGAATAGTAAAAACTGTAAAAAGTAAAAATTAAATTACTACTATTACAAAACGTAATTAAAATTAATTACAAAACTAAAAACTAAAAAAAACTAAAATTAAAAGAAACTTAGTGAGAGAAACTCTCTCTACATCAAAGAGATGAGAGAGAGAAAGGTACCCTGAAATCTGAAATTCGTTCTGAATTTATAGGCCTCGGTAGGGGTCCGGCGTCGCGACACCAAGCCAGCTTCGCGACGCTGGAACAGTTCGACGTGGCATGCTGAGGAGGAGACACGTGGCAAGGCGGCTGACTGTTAACGCGACACGTGGCAAGGCGGCTAAGACTCAATTATTGTGATGACGTCATTGATGACGTCATGCTGACGTGGCGCTGCCATGGCATGACGTGGCGATGGCGACTGTCGGCAACGTAAGATGATGACACGTGGCACATGCGCATGTTAGCAGATCCGTTGTGATGGTGACACGTGGCACGGTGCACGTTAGCAAAGTCAAACTTCTCAACTCTGACTTGTTGACCCGGCGCACGTTAGCAAGACTCGGTGCACGTTAGGCGTCGCGACGCTGAAGGTCTTAGCGTCGCAATGCTGGAAATTACCAAAATGTCCTTTTTCGCCAATTTTCACTGTTTTGCTCCAAATCACCTC
>SKCR01050022.1:0-45908 GCA_019454045.1 Zanthoxylum bungeanum
AATTCCAGCAATTCTTTGAATCAAGCTCCTTCTGTTGGCCACAAGGAATTGTTATTGGCCATCTCTTCGATTAGGTCCCAGGCTTGATCTTCTCCTTTTGACATCAAAGCTCCTCCAGCAGCAGCATCAATAGTGGTTCTCATCAATCCAGAAAGTCCATTATAGAAAGTTTGGACTTGAAGCCATTTTGGAATCTCATGGTGAGGACATTTCCGGAGCGATCTTTGTATCTTTCCCAAGTTCGTACATAGATTCTGAATCTTGCTGCACAAAGGATGTGATGTCATTCCTCAACTTTGCAGTTCTGGCTGGTGGAAAGTATTTTGCAAGGAATTTGGTGGCTAGAGTGTTCCATGTTGTGATGGAACCAGCTGATAGTGAATGTAGCCAGGCCTTTGCTCTGTCTTTCAAGGAGTATGGAAAAAACCCGCAGTCTCATTGCTTCTTCTGATGCTCGGTTGTAATTGAAAGTGCCACAAACTTCCAGGAAGTTGCTGATGTGGGCATTAGGATCTTCAGTTGCATTCCCCCCAAACTGAACTGACTGCTGAATCATCTGAATGCAAGTTTTGATGTCACCTGCATTTGCTGGTAAGGGAGGAAGTACAATACAGGAAATGAGGCCATCTACCACTGGAATGGTTCTGTCTCGAATGGGAATTGGTGGTGCAACCTCCAAAGGTTCAGGTTCCATGTTAACAATTGCTTCTTGGCCTTCTCGCCTTTCCCTTCTCAACTGTCTGATGGTTCTTTCAATCTAGGGTCAAGCGGATGGATTTCAAAGCTTCTGGCTCGTCTCATTAAATGTCTGAGAACCTGAAACACAAGAAAACAAAAACAATAAGTTAAAAAGAAAAATAAGATACAAGTAACAAGTCTAACCCCTAAACTAATAGTAAAAGATAAATAAGTCCCCGGCACGGCGCCAAAAACTTGACCGGCGTAATCACACACGTATAACGCAAGCGCACGTATCGTTCAAGTAGTATAAAAAGTATCGATCCCACGAGGACTTAAAACCTTTTTGTTATTAATTTATGGGGCCAACTGATTACCAGTATCTAACAGGTTGTTTGATTGATTGATTTGAAATGACGATGATTCTAAATTTAAAACAAGTAAATAAAATTGCTTAAAAGTAGGTTGAGAAAAATCCAAATTTATAAAAAACTATCCAGGGTTGTGATTAATTCCAATATTATTTAGAAGATGAAGTGGTTATCTTAAAGTTGGGTAATATATTGATTTATTAACCTGGAACACTAATTTATGTAAAAGCCTCTTCCGATGGTCAATTTCAAATACCTAGTATAATCCAATTGAACCATATGTCTATGTCAACCAAATTACCTAGATTCATTAAGATTAAGTTCCAATTATGGCTACCCCCGCCCGACAGGTATATTCCTATCCTGTAAGGAAATCTATTAAAAGGGTTATCTATCCTCAAGGAAGATCGTGGGTTATTGAGTCTAAGGTCTTAAACTTAAAATCCCTATGTCTAGTTCATTTTAAGTTTACCTAATCAATTTTATTAATGGCCAGTTAATAAAAAGCATTAAGATTAAGACTCAATAAATAAATCTTTAAATTACCCAACCTATAATCTAACCCCTTATAAACCGGTTATATTGAAATTCATCACAACCCTAGATACTAACTTAGTTACAATACATAGCTATGGCTAATGAAAACTTAAAAGACATAAAATAAAAATGCTAAAAAGTAACTGCGAGAAAGTAAAAGCGGGAAAGTAAATGAAAATAAACTGCCAAGATAAAAGGAATTACTTTTACTAATTACTAACTTAGATATCTCCCTTAGTATAACATAATCACTTGTGAGATTAAAACCAACCGACCATATAGGCGGTACCCTGATTAAGTCAAGTTAAGTCCGACCAGCCATAAAGGCGGTAAAATTTGTCCATGAACCTGCCATGTAGGCGATAAAGAAATAACCAGCCATAAAGGCGGAACCAAAATTAAATTACCAACCGACCAATCTGGCGGTATCCTTGCTTAGTCAGGTTTAACAGTTTAAATTAAATAGCCCACCGACCAATATAGCGGTATTCCTTTTTAAGTCAAATTTTAGAATAGTGAATATGTTGTGTCTAAGGGAGATTAATCTAAGATAGTAACAGTAAAAGAATTACCTTTCACCTCGGCAGAGGGAAGTTACCTCCTCATGGTTGAAAAATAAAAACTGAAAAAGTAAAGAAAGGAAAGTGTTATGCGTAAAAGTAAATTGCGGAAAGTAAAAACTGAAAAGTAAAGAAAGAAAGTGCGAAAATGAAAATTAATTACTGAAAACTAAAAATAAACAAACTAGATACAATCTTTTTATTTTTTCATTAAGGATTTCAAAGAAGAAAGTGATTTTTACAAATGAAATGGCTTGGTATTTATAGGCAAAATTTTGCCACCATCAAATCATCAATCAAATTCTCCACCAAATCCATTATTAATTTCTCCACTAATTACTACACCAAATCCATAATTGCTCCACTATTTCTTATCTTGTTTGGTGGTGATTTGATAATTTTTATTAATTAATATTTTGCTTTGAAAATGATTGATAATGACTTTTAATAATTACACTCCACACACTTCTGGATGGTTCATCAATTTCGGTCTTGAAATCATCAGAATTTGAAAATATTTTCTCTTTCAAAGTTGTAGATCTTTGAATCTTCTTTAATCTGGAACTTGAATCAGCTCAATCCGATATCTGAGTAAAAAGTTATGCCCAAAATACGACAGATGCGCAAAACTGGAATTTCCAAAACTGCACTTCGTCAAAAACGCCCTTTCAAATTTCCAATCTCCAAAATTAATATATCAAGTCCAATAATTGCCCTTATTTGATCCACATTTCGTCCTAAATGATTTCATTGAGTCCCGATATTATTTATCTGCAAAATAAAATAAAACATATCAAAACGTTCATCAAACCCGAGAAACTAAACAAAATATTAAGTAAAAGGGGCGGTAAATATTGATATATTTTCCGCTCATCAATATAGAGTATAATCCGTTGCGGATATACCTTTATATTCTAGAAACACTAAAGTGTTTTATTTTTATAAAGATGAGATTTTGGGAGATAAACACATTAGATGTGAATAACCAGTATTTATATTTGAATATAAATAAATCTCGAACGTTATGACATGACAAACAAATAGCTCAAACTAATTAATCAGTTGAGACTTTGATTGTGGCATTGTTGTCTGGGACACAATTAAACAAGACTCATATATCCACACTTTTGAAGAGTGGGTACTAGGACTGATTTGATTCCATTCAAATTGATGTCTACGAATCTAGTTTAATAGGCAAAGTGCCTATAACACCTTTACTTGGTAAAAGTGTAAGTGCCACCGATCTGTAGCCCTCAGTCAGTGAGGAAGTGGAAGTGGCCCATGTCTAGCTAGGCTAGAAGTGGATATAAATGTTTCGTGACCTTTACGGATGTGGCATCGCGTTATGGTTATGTGATTCTTTTGAAACACAGATCGGGAAACTTTTGATGTAATCAAAGAGTTTCGACATGAAGTAACAAACAGATCGGCTAAAGTATCAAACCTTCACGGTTAGACCATGATGGAAAATACTTAAGCAATAAGTTTCTCAAATACTTGAAAGAGTATAGTATTCTTTCAATGAGGACTCCTCCCGGAACACGTCAATTTGACGGTTGTCGGACTTTGTGTCCCGAAATGAGAAACCGAATTCTGTTGGACATGATAAGGTTAATCATGAGTCACTCTAAGCTACCATTTCCTTCAACAAATACGCATTAAAATGTGCAAAACTTATTTTGAATAAGGTTCATAAAAATCTGTTTGACAAACTTCATATTAGATATGAACAGGAAAAAAACAGGGTTTTCTCATCCTCCTGAAGATTTGGGGAATGTGGGCATATGTTTGGATGATACCAAACTAGAACCCAAATCGGATAAGTGCCTTAGTTGTGGGTTATCCTAGGGAAACCAAAGTATAGTACTTACACAACTCACTAGAGAAAAATGTAATTGTTGCTCGCCATGCGGTTTTCCTAAAAGGAATACCTATATCCAGTGGTAAGTGGGAGGAGGAAAGCAAACTCGATGAAAATCGGAGTAATACTATTCCAGGCACCGATTCCTTAATGGAACACAAATAGTTCATCAAGGAGGATGAAACTATACCAATAATCTTCGAATACACAAGAACCGCGTAAGTCAGAGAGAGTCAGAAAACAACTTGGGGTATGGGTTTCTGATCTCACCTCATAAAGATGTCAATCTTATTGAGGAAAACGAACTGAATACGTATGAGGAAGTGATACAAAGTATCGACTCCCTATTATGGCAAAGTGCCATGATTTCTGAAATGGATTCCATGTATACCAACCAAGTTTGGACACTGGTTGTTGTACTGGAAGACATTGTGCCTATTGGTACTATATATGTCTTCAAGGAAGACATACGTGGAAGGCAACATACCAAAGTACTAAGCTAGGTTTGTAGCGAAAAGGTATCGTTATCAATATTGTGTTGATTACGGTGAAACCTTTTACTCGTTGCCATGGTTAAATCCATTTGGATAATGCTTGCTGATGTTGCATATTTCATTCCTGAAATATGGCAGCTGAACGTCAAAATCGCTTTCCTTAACGGAAACCTTTTGGAGGATGTTTAAGACATCCTGGTGATTTTTTCGTACCAAAACTAGCAAACAAGGTTTGCAGGTTAATACGATCCATGGATGGATTGAAGCAAGCATTGGGTTCTTGGAACTATCATTTTGATGTAATCATAATGGTATTGATTTAATTCAAAACGAAAAATGATTCTTGTGTATATATGAGGGTAGTGGGAGCGCACTGACAGTGACTGTCCTAAATAAATGATGACATGTCATTTCTTGGAAATGATATTCCCATAATACAATCGGTGAAAGCTTGGATTTCAAGAAAATTCTCCGTAGAATTCTTGGGAGAAACAACATTTATTCTAGGAATAAAGATCTACTGGGATAAATTTAAAGTTGTTAATACTCTCCGAGAACTCGTACATTGAAATAAATGTACATGACCTAGTGTCTCATATTCTTTGAGCATATGGAGTCACAATCGGGCCAATCCAATTTATAGTCATTGGATTGATGTTAAGAACATCCTTTAGTATCTTAGAGAACTAAGGATGCTATTTTATACTATAGAGAAGGAGAACTTGAAGTGACTGGGTTCACTATTGCAAGTTTCCTAAAACCGATAAAAACGACTATGAGTCGTAAGAATGGTACTATAAAGTTTGAATAACGGAACAGTGAGTTGGAAATCTTCCAAGCAAGACACTGTTACCGAATAAACAACAAAAGTGGATTATTGCTGCAGCTGAGGCAGCAATAGAAGCCTTCTAGATTGATAATAATCCTAATCAGATTAGGAATAGTTTTGTTAGCAGCTGAGCTAGGCTTCAGCACAGGCTAAAGAATTAATGGTCTCATCAACGATCCAGATAAATACTTCAAATATTCATCTGATTCGTTCGGATCATACATCGTGGCGATATGATGATCGAATAAATCGCATCAGATGATAGTCATGCAAATCCGCTGACGAAAGTCTTTTCTCAGTAATTTGAGCGAACCGTACATAGTTCGGGTGTAGGACACTTGAGTGACTGGCTGTAGGCCAAGTGGGAGATTGTTGGAAAATTATGACCCATAGCGTCACTATTTGTACAGTTCATGGTGTTGTTGTAACAATTAACTATGTGACAAAGGAAATTGCTCTTTTCATCATTTGTAATTAGATTACCAAGATGTATAAATGATGAAAGGTCCATATGATTAGTTCCTGGATTGAGATGATATGAGACAGTATCAATCACGAAAGTTAATCATTAAATATCCCTAGTCAGAGTATTATCGAGATTGGACATCGATAATGCGTAAAAGACTAGTATTACACTTGTGCGCGTTGTGGGAGCATTACGATATAGTTTCTATATTTGGGTATAAGATACTCATTGCAAGTGTTGTAGGAGGTTGTGTTTTACCGATGGTACGGAAAACAGCTTCGCTCTGGATAGACCCATAGGAATTCCATTGGTAGTATGACTATGTGTCTATGGAAGTTCGGATCAGGGTAGGTGTATTTGTCTTAACCTGAGAATTGCACCGCTAATACTTGCGACAATCAATATACTTTGGTTTTGGTCATCCAGGCTTTAACAGGTTCTGTGTACGCCTCTTCTGGGTATATTGAGAATCGTAGTGTATTGGGTGTGATGTCGAGATGGAAGTATCACTCCAGTCATAGTGGAGATGATGATCACGTATGATACGGAACTGGTGGTCTTATATGCTGCAGCTATCGGGATATTATGACTAGGTCATGTTTATCCGATTATAGAGACTAGTTACCAGAGATCGATATGTGCTTCGTACGGGGCAGACACGATTCCAGCCCCAGGCCTTGCACGTGACATCCGAAGCTGGATCGAAATACGCAAAAACTACGTATACTACGCCTGATATAGATCACATATTCCTTAAGGATATTTCTGGAGAATTGGGTAGGCATGGCGCTTTGCTAGAAGCAACCTTGTCTTGTAAATCGGTTAAAACGTAGTAGTACTAGGTATATACGTGTTCGGATAGTCCGACAACCGGATTTACTGCCAATATATCTGGGGATCTCATGGGTCCCTTCCCGAAGATTCACCGATGACGCATGACTCGCACTTTATTAATCTGGGATTAATTAGATGAGAGAGAAAATTTATCTGGATTAATTACAGAGATATTTTATCTGGGATAAAATATAATTAAAGAGAGAGAACGATTAATTTGGAATTAATCGATAAAATAATATATTCGATATATTATACGAAATTGGATTTCGACACGGAATTGAAATTAGATTTTAATTCGGGCGAACGAGTCAATTTAGAATTAATTCGTTAGCGACTTGAATAGTAATTTTTCTAGGCATAATTATTTAATTACGTCGCAACGGAAAATTCGTTAATTTAGAATTAACGAACCCGAGCCCGGGAATGTTTGCGGGTGCACTCGCATTGCGAATTTAAGTGCGGCCCAGAAGTCACATCAAGCGTCAAATCATTAGTCGCATCAAGCGTCAAATCAATTGTCACTTTGAGTGATGTGACAATTTGTCACTTGATTGATTGATGGAAGTGGTTGTTGGCATAAATGCATTTTGAATTGTGGAAAGCAAAAATTTTGGAAAATGAATTTTGAATTTCTAATTTGTGTATTAGATACACAATTTTCCAACAACCAACACAACATACTCTCTCTCTCTCACACTTCTCATCTCTCACGCCCTTAGGGCATTTTTCTTAGAAATATTCACTGCATTTACCGAGAATGAAGAGGAAGAAATTAAGGAAATTTTGCTGCAAAATTTCCGGAGTGCTAGCACGCTTTAGGAGTCTAGCGAAGGTGATAGGGAAACCCACCCGTGGGCATGGAATCACTAGCCAAAGCTTGGAGCTTGGAGGAGGACATGACCGAAAATGGAGGAGTCAAAAACCAGTGACTGCCGAGAGCACCTTGGAGGAGAGATTGAAGTTTTTATGTTCATCACATCGCTCAATCGATCATTTTGATGTATTCACATATGTTTCTATGCTTAAAATGATCATAGGGACCTTAGCGAAACAACAATGGTATCAGAGCCATTTGAGCATGAAACTTGAACTTATGGTTAAAATTAGGTAAATTTATTTTGAGCATGATTTGATAAAATTCTTTGATTGAGTATGCTTGAATGATGTTAATTGAAGTTGGATTGGATCAATTTCATGAAAAGTTGATTGGATCAATTTTTGGCCAAATTCTAGGCTTGGCCGAATGAATGAGTGCCCTAATGTCATGGTATTTTTTGTTTCTTTGATCATTGGATGACTTGAAACAATTGGGAAATACTGATTTGTAATTCAATTGGATTGAAAACGAAATCGGATTATAAAACCCCTAAATGCCGAGACAAGAAAGCATGTATAATGAGTTGATTTTTGATTAAAATGTGTTGGACATATTTTGATCATGATGAGCATAATTAATTGTGTAAATTGATGTTTTAAAAATGTTAATTTGGGTAATTAATTATGTCTAACACTTTGGTTAATTAAGTTATAAAATTGGAATTTGGTAATTTAATTAATTGGGCCTTATTTGGAAATTGGGCTTTAAAGGTTGTAATTGGGCTTAATGGCCTTGGTTGTACCAAGATGGGTTTAGGCTAAATTGGTTGGATCCAATTCGGCCCAAAACCATATCCATAAAGTCCAATTATGACTTAATGGACCTTTAATATTAATTGGGCATAATGGGCCTAAATTGGTTTCTTGGCAAATAAGGGTGATTCCTTAAATGGGCTTTGGTATTTGGGTTTGACCCATATTGACCAAAAGTCCATGCCTTAGAAATTAATTAAAAGCCCATTGGACTTTAAATTAAATTGACATTGGATGTTAATCGGGCTTTGAGACCCGTTACGATTAGATTTGGAATCTAAGTCATAAAGGTACATTAAAAGTGTAAATAATTAATTTAGAATTAAATAAATGAATTAGTATTAAATACAAATTAAATTGGATTTAATGTTGTAGTTTAATTAATTCAAGAATTGTACTTTGAGTACTTATTCGTAAAATGAGTTTGACTCGTGCAAAATCAAATCGTTGTTTGAACATTGGATGGTCATTAATTATTCAGATTAATTAATTGGATTAGATTGATTGATAACATGCTTGTGTGAATACATGGTTGCGATGTATGAATAATGTATATCAGATGGATATTAGATGGGTGGGGCAATTTTGGAAATTGTTGAAATAAATTTAGAATTTATTAATTGGACCTGCGTGTCCAACCTATTACCTCCTTACTCTTTGTGTATTTCTCTTCTCACCTATTCCCCTCAATGTAAATGAGGTTTCTTAGAAGTGTTATATAATCGGGTAGAACTAATACTTGTGCTAGGGAGAGAGAGAGGAAATAGAGAGATTTGTTCTAGGAACAATGTGTTTAGGTATCCATCCGCATATCATTATTATTTATTTTTATGCGCCTTATTATGTGTTTAGAATGCATGTTTAAGGGTGTATGATGATGAGACCTTAACAAAGATAATTAATTGGTTGCCAATTGCACGCGAAAAACCCTCAACATCATATTAAATGTTTTTCCTTCCATTGAGTGATTCTTACTCAAGATCCAAGACTGTCATTGGTTTGTTGGCCAAAGTCAAGGCCTTTGTCCGTCGAGGATGTGTTTGAATCATGAAGGCTTGTTCCATATTGGTGTCTTGTCCAAGTTTTGATTTGTTGGCCAAAGTCAATATCACTTCTTGTCCATCGACATTGATTACGAAGCTTTCCATGGTCAATAGGTTCCGCTTAACTGGGATCACTATGTTTGTTGTGCCAAAGCCAAGCTTAGTTGATTCAGAGGAAAAAGGTTAGGTAAAATATTGGATTTATTGGCATATATAAGATATATGTTTCGGACTTGGATGTCCACCTACTGGATCTAGGAATTGGATTGGGTCCAATTGATCTTAGAGATCTACCTAGTTAATTATCATACAATTTGTTGGCCAAAGTCAGATTGTGTGTTTTTAACGGGATCCTAGCCCACTAGGAAATAAGGTTTCCCGAGTACTCCACAGAGGGTTTAGAGGCTCGCCGAAAATTGTGGGAGGCAAGTATTAAATTTGCAATATTCGTTTAGTTACTTGCCATACGCGCTCATTTCAAATATTTCGTCAAATAAATTATTTATTAGTTGGACTAATATTTAATGTTGTTTTAATTAAACAGTTGGACTGTATTCAAACTATTTAATTAATAGTTGATTTATAATTGAATTATAGTAATCAATATAATTGAATTTAATCAATTAAATTATAGTTGATTATATAGTTGGACTATAGTAATCATTATAATGAATAGTACGGAAAATCGTTGATTAAATAGTTGGGCTATTAGAATCAAGATAATTGAAAGATTAGTGTTTAAAACATAATCCTGGGTGAAAATGTTTTTAAACGACTTTAATTTTCAAATTGGGAATAAACTTCAGGATAGTCCTGAAATCTAAGAAGTTACTTTATTTGATAAAATAACATCTTAGGCCTAAGCCCAGAGTTGAGCAAATAGTAGAACCTGATATTCGGAATATTCATGTGATGATAACTTTAGTGCTTAATCCATTATACTTGCCAAAAAGACTCCTTAATTTCTTAATCAGAACTAAGGATTAGATCCTTATAGTATGTAATTGAAATTGAAGGATCTTCATAGATATATCCTTAGATATTAGAAGTACTAAATTACAATTGTAAAGTCTTGGAGAGTTAATGGCTATACTCTAAGAGATAAAGCCATAGTTTGGAATAAGGCAAGTAGCGCATGGCGCACCTTACTTCAATATTATAGAAGGCCAAGGCTTGGCCAAAGGCTTCTGTAGTGTGGAAAAAAGGGCAAAGGCAAAGTCATTATAATCTTATGGGAAGACAAAAGACATATCCCAAAATGTCTGCCTAAACTGTGGCAAACGGGGTCACTGAAGCGTGACTGCCGTATGGACAAGGCATGCATGAAGGAATTGAAGACGGTGCAAGGCTCCGACTTCAAATATGTTTGTCATAAACATGTTCGCTATTAGTATAGAAATTGGATTTTAGATACTGAGTGTGGTACATAAATATGTACTGGTGTGCAGTATCTGCTGATAAGTAGGATACTGACTTCAGTAGAGATTGATCTGCGAATCGGAAACGGGACGAGCGTCGCTTGTTTTAACCGTAGATACCTAAGTTTAGGAACTACCCTTCGGGTGTGTACTTAAATTAGGAAACTGTTAAAATGTAACAAGTTTGACTAGAAACATTATCTCTATATCAGAGTATAATCCGTTGCGGATATACCTTTATATTCTAGAACACTAAAGTATTTTATTGATAAAGATGATATTGAGATAAACACATTAGATGTGAATAACAGTATTTATATTTTGAATATAAATAAATCTCGAACGTATGACATGACAAACAAATAGCTCAAACTGAATTAATCAGTTGAGACTTTGATGTGGCATTGTTGTTTGGGACACAATTAAACAAGATTCGTATATCCACACTTTCGAAGAGTGGGTACTAGGAATGATTTGATTCCATTCAAATGATGTCTACGAATCTAGTTTAATAGGCAAAATGCCTATAACACCTTTACTTGGTAAAAGTGTAAGTGCCACCGATCTGTTAGCCTTCAGTCACAGTGACGGAAGTGGGCCCATGTCTAGCTAGGCTAGAAGTTGATATAAATGTTTCGTGACCTTTACGGATGTGGCATCGCGTATTGGTTATGTGTTTCTTTTGAAACACAGATCAGAAACTTTTGATGTAATCAAAGAGTTTCGAAACGAAGTAGACAAACAGATCGGCTAAAGTATTAAAACGTCACGGTTAGACCATGATGAAAAATACTTAAGCAATAAGTTTCTTAAATACTTGAAAGATTATAGTATTCTTTCAATAAGGACTCCTCCCGGAACACGTCAATTTGACGGTGTGTCCGAACTGAGAAACCGAATTCTGTTTGACATGATAAGGTTAATCATGAGTCACTCTGAGCTACCATTTCCTTCAACGGATACACATTACAGTGCAAAACTTATTTTGAATAAAGTTCCATAAAAATCTGTTTTACAGACTTGATATTAGATATGAATAGGAAAGAAACAGGGTTTGTTCATTCCTGAAGATTTGGGAATGCTGGGCATATGTTTGGATGATACCAAACTAGAACCCAAATCGGATAAGTGCCTTAGTTGTGGGTTATCCTAGGGAAACCAAAGTATAGTACTTACACAACTCACTAGAGAACAATGTAATTGTTGCTCGCCATGCGGTTTTCCTAAGAGGAATACCTATATGCAGTGGTAAGTGGGAGGAAAGTAAAACTCGATGAAAATTAGAGTAATACTATTACAGGCACCGATTCCTTAATGGAACACAAATAGTTCATCAAGGATGAAACTATACCAATAATCTTCAAATACACAAGAACTGCGTATGTCAGAGAGAGCCAGAAAACAACTTGGGGTATGGGTTTCTGATCTCACCTCATAAAGATGTCAATCTTATTGAGGAATACGAATTGACTACGTATGAGGAAGTGATACAAAGTATCGACTCCCAATTATGGCAAAGTGCCATGATGTCCAAAATGGATTCCATGTATACCAACCAAGTTTGGACACTGGTTGTTGTACCGGAAGGCATTGTGCCTATTGGTACTATATATGTCTTCAAGGAAGACATATATGGAAGGCAACATACCAACGTACTAAGCTAGGCTTGTAGCGAAAAGGTATCGTTATCAACATTCTGTCGATTACGATGAAACCTTTTACTCGTTCCCATGGTTAAATCCATTTGGAAAATGCTTGCTGATGTTGCATATTTCATTCATGAAATATGGCAGCTGAACGTCAAAATCGCTTTCCTTAACGGAAACCTTTTGGATGATGTTTAAAATATCCTGGCAGTTTTTTCGTGCCAAAACTAGCAAACAAGGTTTGCATGTTAATACGATCCATGGATGGATTTAAGCAAGCATTGGGTTCTTGGAACTATCGTTTTGATGTAATCATAATGGTAAATGATTTAATTCAAAACGAAAAATGATTCTTTTGTATATATGAGGGTTAGTGGGAGCGCACTGACAGTGAATGTCCTAAATAAATGATGACATGTCATTTCTTGGAAATGATATTCCCATAATACAATCGGTGAAAGCTTGACTTTCAAGAAAATTCTCCGCAAAATTCTTGGGAGAAACAACCTTTATTCTAGGAATAAAGATCTAATGGGATAGATTTAAAGTTGTTAATACTCTTCGAGAACTCGTACATTGAAATAAATATACATGACCTGGTGTCTCATATGCTTTGAGCATATGGAGTCACAATCGGGCCAATCCAAGTGATAGTCATTGGATTGATGTTAAGAACATCCTTTAGTATCTTAGAGAACTAAGGATGATGTCTTATACTATAGAGAATGAGAACTTGAAGTGACTGGGTTCACTATTGCAAGTTTCCTAAAACCGATAAAAACGACTATGAGTCGTAAGAATGGTAATATAAAGTTTGAATAACGGAACAGTGAGCTGGAAATCTTCCAAGCAAGATACTGTTACCGAATAAACAACAAAAGTGGATTATTGCTGCAGCTGAGGCAGCAATAGAAGCCTTCTGGATTGATAATAATCATAATCAGATTAGGAATAGTTTTGTTAGCAACTGAGCTAGGCTTCAGCAAAGGCTAAAGAATTAATGGTCTCATCAACGATCCAGATAAATACTTCAAATATTCATCTGATTCGTTCGGATCATACATCGTGGCGATATGATGATCGAATAAATCGCATCAGATGATAGTCATGCAAATCCGCTGACGAAGTCTTTCTTAGTAATTTGAGCGAACCGTACATAGTTCGGGTGTAGGACACTTGAGTGACTGGCTATAGGTAAAGTGGGAGATTGTTGGACAATTATGACCTTAGCGTCATTATTTGTACAGATCATGGTGTTGTTGTACAAATTAACTATGTGACAAAGGAAATTGCTCTTTCATCATTTGTAATTAGATTACCAAGATGTATAAAAGGTCCATATGATTAGTTTCAGATTGAGATGATATGAGACAGTATCAATCCACGAAGTTTTAATCATTAAATATCCCTAGTCAGAGTATTATCGAGATTGGACATCGATAATGCGTAAAAGACTAGTATTACACTTGTGCGCATTGTGGGAGCATAACAGCATAGTTCTCATATATTTTGGTATAGGATACTCATGCAAGTATAGTAGGAGGTTGTGTTTTACCGATGGTACGAAAAACAGCTTCGCTCTGGATAGACCCCGCGGAATTTCATTGGTTGTATGACTATGTGTCTGTGGAAGTCCGAATCAGGGTAGGTGTATTTGGTCTTAACCTGAGACTTGTACCGCTAATACTTTCGACAATCAATATACTTTGGTTTTGGTCGTCCAGGGCTTTAACAGGTTTTATGTATGCCTCTTCTGGGTATATTGAGAATCGTAGTGTATTGGGTGTGATGTCGAGATGGAAGTATCACTCCAGTCATAGTGGAGATGATGATCACGTAGGATACGGAACTGGTGATATTATATGCTGCAGCTATCGGGATATTATGACTAGGTCATGTTTATCCGATTATAGAGACTAGTTACCACAGATCCGATATGTGCTTCGTGCGGGGTAGACACGATTCCAGCCCCAGGCCTTGCACGTGACATCCGATGCTGGATCAAAATACACAATACTACGTATACTACGCCTGATATAGATCACATATTCCTGTAAGGATATTTCTGGAGAATTGGGTAGGCATGGCGCTTTGCTAGAAGCCAACCTTGTCTTGTAAATCGGTAAAAACGTAGTACTAGGTATATACGTGTTCGGATAGTCCAACAACCGGATTTACTGCCAACATATTCGGGGATCTCATGGGTCGCTTCCCGAAGATTCACCGATGACGCATGACTCGCACTTTATTAATCTGGGATTAATTAGATGATAGAGAAAATTATACGTCATCGGTGAATCTTCGGGAAGCGACCCAAGAGATCCCTGGATATATTGGCAGTAAATCCGGTCGTTGGACTATCCGAACACGTACGTACCTCGTACTACATTTTTACCGATTTACGAGACATGGTTGGCTTCTAGCAAAGCGCCGTGCCTACCCAATTCTCCAGAAATATTCTTAATGGAATATTTAATCCTTGTCAGGCGTAGTATATGTAGTATTGCGTATAGCTATCCAATATTTGATGTCACATGCTAGGCCTGGGGCTGGAATAATGTCTGCCACGTACGAAGCATATATCGGATATCAAACAACTAGTCTCTTTAATCAGATAATCATAACCAAGTCATATTATCCCGATGGTTGCAACCAATTGAGAGTACCAGTTCTGTATCCCTGCGTGATCATCATCTTCATATGACTGAAGTGATACTTCCATCTTGACATCACACCCAATACACTATGATTCTCAATAAACCCAGAAGAGGCATACCAGAACCTGTTAAAGTCCTGGACGACCAAAACCAAAGTGTATTGATTGTCGCAAGTATTAGCGATGCAAGTCTCAGGTTAAGACCAAATTCACCTACCCTGATGTGGATTCCCATCGACACATAGTCATACTACCAATGGGATTCCCCGGGGTCTATCCAGAGTGAAGCTGTTTCCGTACCATCAGTAAACACAACCTTCTATCACACTTGCATAAGTATCCAATACTTAAATATATGAGAACTATGCCGTTACACTTCCATAACACGCACAAGTGCAATACTAGTCTATTCCGCATTATCGATGTCCAGACTCGATAATACTACGACTATGGATATTTAATGATTAAACCTTTATGGATTGATACCGTCTCATATCTTATAATCTAGAACTAATCATAAAGACTTTTATCATTTATATATTCAAGTAATCAAATTACAAAATGATAAAATGCAATTTCATTGCTACATAATTAATTTGTACAAAAACCACAATGTCTTTTACAAATAGTGACGCTATGGGTCATAATTGTCTAACAATCTCCCAATTGGCTTATAGCCAGTCACTCAAGCATCTAATACCTGAACTATGTACATGTCGCTCAAACTTTTGCTGAGGAATAGCTTTCTTCAGTGGATCTACAATGTTGTCCTCTGATGCGACCTTCTCGATCTTCACATCGCCACTATGTATGATCTCACGAATCAGATGGAAACGTCGAAGAACATGCTTGGATCGTTGATGAGACCGCGGTTCCTTAGCCTGCGTTATAGCCCCGTTATTGTCACAATACAATGGAACATGCTCAGCTGCTAACAGAACTACTCCTAATCCAATTAGGAATTTTCGGATCCAAACTGCCTATTTTACTGCTTCAGCTGCAATAATATACTCCGCTTCTGTTGTTGAATCGACAACAATCTCTTTCTTGGAAGATTTCCAGCTTACTGCTCCATTATTCAAACAAAATATGTACCCGGATTGCGACTTGCAGTCGTCTTTATCGGTTTGGAAACTTGCATCGGTAAACCCAGTTACCTCAAGTTCTCCATCTCCATAGATTAAGAAAGCATCCTTAGTTCGTCTAAGATACTTAAGGATATTCTTAACCGCCATCCAGTGACAATCACCTGGATCAGCCTAATAGCGACTTGTGGGAACACATGATCTGGGGCGACGCATGCTGTTCTAGGCTCGGGGGCCTAGTTGGGAGTACAGAGTAGCCAACAGAGGACTAAACCAGAGAATAAGGGAGTCGCCACCCGGTGTGAACCGGGACAAAGATTTAAGGCCGCATTCACCCCTCGCAAGGGAAGACCTCAAACCATTGGGTTCAGAATGGTCCCTTACTTATGCCACTTGTAATGTAAAGATTTATACAATAATCCAACCAAGCCTATGACATATATTTCCAAGTGCACCACAATCCTAAGTTCACATGCTTAAAAGTAAAGTTTACATCTAACATGCATGAAATCAAGTCCTATTGCTGAGTTCACATGCTTAAAGGTAGGCTTTTGCAACAACAAGCACATAAAGTCTCAAGAATTCAATCATTCATGTAAACATAAACACAAATAGTCATGGTAATATTTGCATGTAATATAAAGGAAATCAAAATGACGACAAATAATGTTATAGGCGCACTATGTAAAGAAGCATATAAAATATGGTCAAAATAACCGCATGATAAACAAAATCAATACAAACACATAACTGAGAAGATGAAGAAAGAAAGTATGCCAAAGATGAACAATCAAAGATGCAATTTTACATTAAAGAGGAACATGCCATAATGATGCCCAAGAATGCAACTAACATGAGTGAAAGAAAGGGATACCGAGAAGAAGAGAAATGCAAAGAAGGAGAGAAATGCAACATGCGTCTATATCCATATAATTACAACCAATTTTCCATTAAGCATGTTATATGTGATACAAGATTATGCAATGAGATGTTATGTAGATGAATGATATGGAAAAGAAAGCATGACCAACGTTGCGCAACAAAAAAAAAAGAATAAGATGCATGGTTAAAATGACATTTTGCAAAAAAAAAACGATTAATCGCATAATAAACAGCGCGGCAAAACACCGTGGCAAAGGTAGCTTTATGGCGTTTTTTCCTCCAATGGAGGACCTTAAAACCACCCTGGTTAAGCCCATGCGCACATATCACATAATGAAGTGCGATACATAAAAATGCATAAAAAGGATTTTTGTAAAACAGCGATAAATCGCGTAATAAATAGCGCAGCAAAACATCATGGCAAAGGTAGCCTCATGGCGTTTTCCCTCGAATGGAGGAACTTAAAACCACCCTAGTTAAGCCCATGCGCACATATCACATAATAAGGTGCAATAAATAAATATGCATAACAAGGATTTTGTAAAACAGCGATAAATCGCGTAATAAATAGCGCGGCAAAACATCATGGCAAAGGTAGCCTTATGGCGTTTTCCCTCGGATGGAGGACCTTAACCCTAGTTAAGCCCATGCGCACATATCATATAATAAGATGCAATAAATAAAGATGCATAAAAAGGATTTTGTAAAACAGCGATAAATCGCGTAATAAATAGCGCGGCAAAACATCATGGCAAAGGTAGCCTTATGGCGTTTTCCCTCGAATGGAGGACCTTAAAACCACCCTAGTTAAGCCCATGCGCACTCATCACATAATAAAGTGCGATAAATAAAGATGTATAAAAAAGATTTTGTAAAACAGCGATAAATCGGGTAATGAATAGCGCGACAAAATATCATGGCAAAGGTAGCCTTATGGCATTTTCCCTTGAATGGAGGACCTTAAAACACCCTAGTTAAGCCCTGCGCACTCATCACATAATAAAGTGCGATAAATAAAGATGCATAAAAAGGATTTTGTAAAACAGCGATAAATCGCGTAATGAATAGCGCGGCAAAACATCATGTCAAAGGTAGCCTCATGACGTTTTCCCTCGAATGTAGGACCTTAAAACCACCCTAGTTAAGCCCATGCGCACATATCACATAATAAGATGCAATAAATAAAGATGCATAAAAAGGATTTTGTAAAATAGCGATAAATCGCGTAATGAATAGCGCGGCAAAACATCATGACAAATGTAGCCTTATGGCATTTTCCCTCGAATGGAGGACCTTAAAACCACCATAGTTAAGCCTATGCACACACATCACATAATAAAGTGCGATAAATAAAGATGCATAAAAAGGATCTTGTAAAACAGCGATAAATCGCGTAATGAATAGCGCGGCAAAACATCATGGCAAAGGTAGCCTTATGGCGTTTTCCCTCGAATGGAGGACCTTAAAACCACCCTAGTTAAGCCCATGCGCATCATCTCCATATGACATAAATAAATGATATGCGGAAATTAAAAGACAGAAATATTAAACGGCAAATAATTAAATGAACAAGATAACATAAAATCAATAAGTGCCGTTTGCTCAAGTGATACATGGAATTGTGGCCCAAGTACATACCGCACTACCGTCCATTCGGATTCGGCTACGGAATTTACGTCTGGGTTTCCATCCTATATACCACAAGAGACGACACTTCCATTCATCCAAAATCCACAACAAACATCATATACACAACAAATGCCACAAATACAGAAAATATAATCAAAGTAAATGACCAGAAATTAAATAGAAATAAGTGTGAAAAATACCCTCAGGTCTAACCTTTTTAGTTGTCCTCGGACTTGCGTTTCGCGGAGATCGGAAGGGATGAAAGCTCCTTACTTTTCCGGTTCACTAGCTTCGTGTTTTGGCTCGCTGTTCCACTGCTTTTCCCACTGTTTTGGCGTCGTTTTGCTGCTGTTTTTGACGTGTCTTCTGCTCACTATTTCAGGTCATGTTCTTCTATTTCAGCTTCGTTTTGTTGCTGTTTTTGACGTGTCTTCTGCTCACTGTTTCAGGTCTTGTTCTTCTGTTTTAGTGGACTGCTATGCGTGTTTTTTAAAGGTTTTAAGTGCAGTTTTTTTTTGTGATTGTTTAAGGATTAAAAGTAAAGTTTTTGTTCACTGTTTTTAAAGGATTTTATGGGCTATTTTTGTTCACTGTTTTTTAAGGATTTGGGCTGCTGTTTTAAGGTGATTCAAGGGCTGTTTAGGCGTCTTTTAGGGGGGTGCAGGGGCTGCTATTTTATGGTAAAAGGGACTGCTGTTTGGGACGTGAATGTGGCTTCTGTTTTGGTGGTGTATAGGCGTTTATGGGGCTGGTTTTGAGTGTTTATTAAGGGGTGTTTCAGTGGTTGTAAGGGTTGTATGGGGGGATGTGTTCTCGGTGAAGGAGGGGAGTGTTTTGATTCGGCTAAGGAGGATTATTGCTTGTGGTGGTCTCGACTTTGAAGGATTTTGGTGTTTTGGATTCGGCTAATGGTGAGTTTGGTTTGTTTTGGATTCGGCTATGGTGGTTGTTGGTGCTTTGGATTCGGCTATGGAGGATTGTTGCTTGTGGTGGACTCGGTTATGGTGGAGGGTTGAGGCTCTTGTTGTCTCGGTTATGGAGGAGATGGTTAGGGCTCTTTGTTCTCTTTTTGTGTATATGTGAAGTGTCTTGATGTCTTGGGCGTGTATTAGAGAGAGTAGAGAGATGGTGTGGCTAGGTTAATGCATGTTTATATAGAAGAGAGCTAGGGTTTGCCCTTATCTCACAAGGAAGAGATCTAGTTTCCAAATTAGGAGTCCTAAGAATGGTATACACAAGATTGAGGGGGGACAAAATATTTTAAATTAGGAAGTCAACTATTTTAAATTGGTAGATGTCTTATTAGATTAGGAAGTCAAATATTTGATTGGTTTTAATTGGTTAGGATTGATTTTAATTAGGCATATCTTCTTTTTAATTTTAGTATATGATATATTCAAATTATTTAAATTAGGCATGATTTTAGTTTAAGTTGGTAAATGTTTTATTTAATTATTTAATTAATTATATTAATATCTTATTTAGTTAATGTCTTAATTAATATTTATTTATTTAATTGGGGGTATTTTAAGGGTGATGGGCGTGTGGGCCTTGGTGGGTGGGAGTGGGCTTGGCTAGGTGCATGTTAATTTAGTTAAGTGTTTGGGCTAAGTTCATGTGGACTAGGTGTGCGTGGGCCGGGTTTAGGTGTCTCGGGCCGGGCATAAATTTTAAAACAGAAAACAAGCGAGTTACTTGAAGCCAAACTAGTGAACTTAATCCGTCAATGAGTCAATTCTTGACTCTTCCCTTCCGATGTCCGTTTCCCGCGGTTTCCGTAACTTAAAAGGTAGTTGTCTCCAAATAAGACTCCTCATCGGGTCTCACATGCAAAAATGCAATGCCTACAGACTACACATGCTCAAAGCATAGGAGACATCAGGTCGCGTACATATCATGGCATACATGATCGATCCGAATGCCGAGGGGAACGGTATCCGACTCATGCTGTCTCTCTCTTCTTGAGTTTTAGGAAACATGTCCTTAGATAGAGTGACGCCATGTGACACTGGCAACAGTCCACTCTTGGACTGATCCATGTTGAATCTCTTCAAAACTTTGTCAACATATGTACTCTGGGAGAGTCCAAGCAGCTTTCTAGATCTATCCCGGTAGATATTTATTCCTAGAATAAAGGCTGCTTCTCCCAGATCTTTCATGGAGAATTTTAATGAAAGCCAAGCTTTCACCGATGTTAACATGGGAATATCATTACCAATAAGCAATACATCATCAACTTAAAGGACAATGAATGTCAGTGCGCTCCCACTAACCTTCTTATATACACAAGGATCATCCTCGTTTTGAATGAAATCATATTCTTTTATGATATCATCAAAACATTGGTTCAAAGACCGCGGTGTTTGCTTCAATCCATAAATGGATCGATTTAACTTACAAACCTTGTTTGCAAGTCTTGGTACGACAAAACCGTCAGGCTATTGCATATAAACATCCTCCAAAAGGTTTCCGTTAAGGAAAGTTGTTTTGACGTCCATCTTCCATATCTCGTAATCGAAATATGCAGCAATAACAAGCATTATCCGAATGGATTTAATCATGGCAACTGGTGAAAAAGTTTCGTCATTATCGACACCATGTCGTTGACGATACCCTTTCGCTACAAGCCTAGCTTTGTACGTTTGTATGTTGCCATCCATGTCGGTCTTTTTCTTGAAGACCCATTTGCATCCAATGGCCTTTACGCCTTCTGGTGCATCAACCAGTGTCCAAACTTGGTTGGTATACATGGAATCCATTTCGAAATTCATGGCATCTTGCCATAAACCGGAGTCGATACCTTGTATCGCTTCCTCATACGTAGCCGGCTCGTCTTCCTCAATAAGATTAATATCCACATGAGGTGAGATCAGAAACCCATATCTCTCAGGTTATTTTCTGACTTTCTCCGACCTACGCGGTCCTTGTGTAATCGAAGATTGTGGTATAGTCTCATCCCTGATGGACTGTTCATGTTCCGTTAAGGATTCTGTGCCAGGAACAGCATCACTCCGATTTTCATCAAGTTCTACTTTCCTCCCACTTATCACTGCATTTAGGAATTCATTCTCAAGGAAAACTGCATGTAGAGCAACAAATATTTTGTTCTCTTATGGGTGATAGAAGTAATATCCTTTGGTTTCCCTATGATATCCTACAAATATGCATTTATCTGATTTGGGTTCTAGTTTGGTACCTTCCAAACGTTTGACGTATGCCCAGCAACCCCAAATCTTCAGGAATGAGAAACCCGATTTCTTTCCTGTCCATATTTCATACGGAGTCTGTTGAACAGACTTTGACGGAACCTTATTCAAAATAAGTATTGCACTATTCAATGCATATCCCCAGAAGGAAATAGGTAGCTCTGTGCGACTCATCATAGACCTTACCATGTCTAACAAAGTTCGGTTTCTCCGTTCGGACACACCGTTTAATTGCGGTGTTCCGGAGGAGTCCACTGTGAAAGAATACCATATTCTTTCAAGTAATCAAGAAACTCATTGCTCAAGTATTCGCCACCACGGTCCGACCGTAATGTCTTAATACTTTTTCCGGTCTATTTTTCTACTTCGTGTCGAAACTCTTTGAATTTCTCAAAGGTTTCCGACTTGTGTCTCATAAGATACAAAAATAACCATAACGCGATGCATCATCCGTAAAGGTTACGAAGTATTCATATCCACCTCTAGCCTGACTAGAGATGGGCCCACAAACGTCACTATGAACGAGGGCTAACAGTTCGATGGCGCGTACACCTTTACCGCTAAAAGGTGATTTAGGCATCTTGCCCAATAAACAAGATTCGCAGACGTCATATGAATTTGGATCAAATCCGTCCACGTACCCACTCTTCGAAAGTGTGGATATGCGTGTCTTGTTTATATGTTCCAGACGACAATGCCACATATAAGTTTCATCTTTGTTACTTACTTTAAGTCTTTTGTTTGTTACATTATATGTTTGAGATTGATTTATATTCAAAATATAAAGACTATTATTTGCATCAGCTGTGCAAATTTCTATATCATTTTTATACATAAAACACCAGTGTTTCTAAATACAAAAGTATACCCACATTGGGTTAACATAGATACAGAATTATATTCCTAGTCAAACTAGGTACAAAATAACAGTTTATAAGTTCAAGTACATGCCCCGATGGAAGTTCCAAAACATAAGTGCCCACGGCCAAAACGGCAACTCGAGTATCATTTCCAACACGAGGTCAATCTCTCCCGAGGCCAGTCTCCTGCTAATCCGCAGATCCTGCACATCAGTACATATGTGAGTACCACAACCAGAATCAAAAATCCAATTTTTAAAACTAGAAGTAGACATGTTTATTTCTATAATAAACATACCTGAAGCCGGTGCCTTGCCCGCTTTGATTTCCTTCATGTGTGCCTTGTACTCGCGGCAGTCACGCTTCCAGTGACCCCGCTTCCCACACTGCAAGTATACATCTTGGGATTTGTCCTTGGGTTTCCCAGAACCATTTGATGATTTGGCCTTACCATTCTTCTTATGTTTCTTCTTCTTAACACCTCCAGTCGCCTTGGGCCAATCCCTTGGAGTCTGAGATGTTGAAGCATAGTGCGCCTCGCGGTTCTTGCCCTTAAGGAGCTCTTTTTTCTGCCTCACACATAGTGGACATCAACTCTCCAAGAGTCTGGTCTTGGTTCAACATGTTGTAGTTCATGATGAACCCACTCCAAGTGTCGGGGAGAGACTGTAGGATCAAATCCACTGAAGTCTCAGCCTCGAAGACTATGCCCATCTGTCCGAGCTGCTCAATGTCAGCAATCATCTGTGAGACATGATGCTCAACAGACGTACCCTCTGACATTCAAGTGCAGAAGAGCTTCTTCTGCAACTCTTATCTTTGCGATCTAAGGTTAGATTGGTGGAGATCGTCCAACTTCGCCATCATCTCATAGGGATCCAACCCCTTGTTTTGATGACGGAATTACGGAGTCATAACGGCAAGCATTACCGATTGAGCAGTCGCATTATCATCGCTATGAGTCTTCCAAAGCTCTAGCTTAAGCAACTGATCAGGTCGGGGCTTAGGCCCAATAGGTCGCTCTAAAATGTAGAGTAACTTCTCGGATCCCAGAACAATTCTGAGATTCATATCCCAGTCCTGAAAGTTTGTGCCATTAAAGACGTTGTCGCCCATGACAATTTCCCTAATGCTCAACTTTCCTGTCATCGTAACCACAATAGTCCAACTATTCAATTAACGATGTATGGGTACAGTCTAACTGTTACAAGAAAAATAATAATATATTAGTCAAACTAATAAAATAATTGACGAAATAATTTTGAAAGCGCGTAAAGCTAAGTATTTGAACGAAAATAAAAAATCAATATTAGCCTCCCACTATTTTTCGGCGAGCCTCTAACCTTCTGTTGAGTACTCGGGAAACCTAGTTTCCTAGTGGGCTAGGAACTCGTTAAATAACACAAAACCTTAACTTTGACCAACAAGCTGTATGATATTTAACTAGGTAGATCTCTAAGATCAATTGGATCTCATCCAATTCCTAGATCCGGTAGGTGGACCTCCAAGTCCGAAACATATATACAATATATATGGCAATATATCCAATATATTTTCCTAACCTTTTTCCTCTGAATCAACTAAGCCTTGGCTTTGGCACAACAAGCTTAATGATTCCAGTTAAGCGGAACCCATTGACTTTGGAAAGCTTCGTAATCGATGTCGATGGACAAGAAATGATCTTGACTTTGCCCAACAAATCACAACTTGGACAAGACACCGATATGGAACAAAGCCTTCATGATTCAAACACATCCACGATGGACAAAGTTCTTGACTTTGGCCAACAAACCAGTGCCAATCTTGGATCTTAAGTAAGAATCACTCAATGGAAGGAAAACGCTTAATATTTTATTGAGGGTTTTTTTCGCGTATATTGGCAACCGATTTATTATCTTTGTTAGGTCTCATCATACACCCTTAATAATGCATTCTAAAAAAAACATAATAAGGCGCGGAAATAAAATAATAATGATATGCGGATGGATATCGCACAAATTGTTCCTAGAACAAATCACTCCATTTCCTCTCCCCGGCTAGCACTATTCTAACTTCTACCCAATTACATAATACAATAATAGAAACCTCATTGACATTGAGGGGAACTAGGTGAGAAGAGAATACAAAGAATCAAGAGAGAGATAAGGCTGGACACGCAGGTCCAATTAAATAAATTCTAAATTTACAACAATTTCCAAAATTGCCCTTTCCCATCTAATATCCATCCGATATACATTATTCATTCAACACATCCATGTATTCATTCATAGCATGTTATTCAATCAATCTAATCCAATTAATTAATCTTTGAATTAAGTGATCATCCAATGTTCAAACAACGATTTGATTTACGCGAGTCCAACTCGTTTGAGAATAAGTACTCGAAGTACGAATTCTTGAATTATATCGAACTACTCTTTAAATCTAATTTAATTCATATTCAATACTAATTCATTTATTTAATTCCAAATTAAATATCTACACTTTTAATGCGCTTTAACGACTTAGATTCCAAATCTAATCTAAACGGGTCTCAAAGCCCAATTAACATCCAATGTTGTTTAATTAAAGTCCAATGAGCTTTCAATTGATTTCATAAGGCATGGACTTTGGCTAATATGGGTCAAACCCAAATACCAAAGCCCAATTAAGGAATCACCCTTATTTGCCAAGAAACCAATTTAGGCCCAATTAAACTTTTAAAGCCCATTTGTTATATTTGGACTTAATGGAATGGTTTAGGCCCAATTTGGATCCAATCCATTTGGCCCAAACCAACTTGTCCGAACCAAGCCCATTTGCCCAAATACAACAATTATAAGCCTAAATCAAAATCAAGCCCAATTTATTAAATTCCAATTTTCCAAAATTCATAATTTAATAAATCAAAGTGTTTAGCCATGATTAATCTCTTAAATTAACATTTCCAAAATACTAATCTAATCCATTAATCATGCTTTTCATCATCAACACATGTCCAACATAATTGATTCAAAAAATTATCTCATTTCATGCTATCAAGCTCACAGCATTTTAGGGTTCTTATTTCGATTTCGTTTTCAATCCGATTTAATTACAAATCAACATTATCCCAAGTTTTTAAACTCATCCAATGATCAAAAGAACAAAAAATACCATGACTTTAGGGTTTAGTAAGCATTCGGCCAAGCCATTTATTTGGGGAAAAATTAATCCAATTCATTTTTCATGAAATTGATCATGCATAACACTATGTTATCATCATTCAAGCATACTCAATCAATCAATTTTATCAAATCATGCTCAAATCATTTTTACCCAAATTTTAGCATAAGAACCATAATATTTTTCATGCTCAAATTAGGCTCATTGATACCATTGTTGGTTTCTAATATAGTCCCAATATCATATTTGAACAATGAAAAGAATGAATACTCAAAGAAGTGAGGCGGAATCACACTTACATTGAATGGATTTTGATGAAGATGAACACCAAAATCTCTTTGTTGAATTCGGCCAAGGTGATCCTTTGAAGTTTCGGCCAAGGATGTTCTTTGAAGAAGATGAATAAGCTCCAAGCTTTGTAAGGATTCCAAGCTCTTAGATTAGTTTCCCTATCACCTAGTGATGATTCCTTGAATGTGCTAGCAAATGTAGAAAGAAAACAATTTTCTTTGTTCTTGGTGGATCCTCACGGCAATGAGCAAAAGGAGAGAGAGAGAGTGTTTTGATTTTGTTTTCTAAAAACAAGTTATATCAAAAGTGTTACCAAAGATTGGTATATGGCTTTCAAAAAGTCAAAACTCAAATTTGGAGCCAAAATGGCATTAAAGGCTCTCAATAACCAACATCATGAATAGTGACTAGTTGTCACTCACCAAAAAGGTGAATGGACATCCATCACTAAAGTGACATGTGATGTGACGAGCGATGTGACAAGTGATGTGAGTTGTGGCCGCACTTGATTCAAAATCGGAGTGGCCTCGCAAACACATCCCAGGCTCGGTTTCGTTAATTCCGAATTAACGAATTTTTCCATTGTGACGTAATTAAATCAAATTTACTATTCACGTCACTCGCGAATTAATTCTAAATTAATTCGTTTGCCCGGATTAAAATCCAATTTTAATTCCGCGTTGAAATCTAATTTCGTTTAATATATCGAATATATTATTTTAACGATTAATTCCGAATTAATCTTTCTCTCTCTTCAAATAATATTTTATCCTAGATAAAATTTCTCCGTAATTAATCCAAGATTATTTAAGTTCGAATCATACGTCATCGGTGAATCTTCGGGAAGTGACCCAAGAGATCCCTGGATATGTTGGTAGTATATCCGGTCGTCGGACTATCTGAACACGTACGTACCTCGTACTACGTTTTTACCAATTTACGAGACATGGTTGGCTTCTAGTAAAGTGTCATGCCTACTCAATTCTCCAGAAATATTCTTAATGGAATATTTAATCTTTGGCAGGCGTAGTATACGTAGTACTGCATATAGCGATCCAGTATCTGATGTCACATGCTAGGCCTGGGGCTGGAATAGTGTCTGCCCCGTACGAAGCATATATCGGATATCAAGCAACTAGTCTCTTTAATCGGATAATTATGACCAAGTCATATTATCCCGATGGTTGCAACCAATTTAGAGTACCAGTTCTGTATCCATGCGTGATCATCATCTTCATATGACTGAAGTGATACTTCCATCTTGACATCACACCCAATACACTATGATTCTCAATAAACCCAGAAGAGGCGTACATAGAACCTGTTAAAGTCCTGGATGACCAAAACCAAAGCGTATTGATTGTCGCAAGTAATAGCGATGCAAGTCTCAGGTTAAGACCAAATACACCTACCCTGATGCGGATTACCATAGACACATAGTAATACTACCAATGGGATTCCACGGGGTCTATCCAGAGCGAAGCTGTTTCCGTACCATCGGTAAACACAACCTCTTATCACACTTGCATAAGTATCCAATACTTAAATATATGAGAACTATGCCGTTACGCTTCCATAACACGCACAAGTGCAATACTAGTCTATTCCGCATTATCGATGTCCAGTCTCAATAATACTACGACTAGGGATATTTAATGATTAAACCTTTATGGATTGATACTGTCTCATATCTTATAATCCGGAACTAATCATAAGGACTTTTATCATTTATATATTCAAGTAATCAAATTACAAAATGATAAAATGCAATTTCATTGCTACATAATTAATTTGTACAAAAACCACAATGTCTTTTACAAATAGTGACGCTATGGGTCATAATTGTCTAACAGAGTCCACTAGGAAACAATGCCATTTTCTCTCAAGTAATCTTGAAATTCATCGCTTAAGTATTCACCACATTGGTCAGACCTTAGTGACTTAATACTTTTATTAAGCTGGTTTTATCAAAGGCTTCGGATTTGTACCACATAAGGTACACATACCCATATCACGAGTGATCATCGATAAAGGTAATGAAGTAGGAGAATTCACCTCTAGCGGTGACTGACATTGGTCCGCATACATCAGAGTGTATTAGTTCTAATGTCTCCACTGCACGTTGTCATTTACCTTTGAAGGGTAATTTGGTCATTTTACCAAGTAAACAAGACTCACAAGTTCCATAAGGTTCATATTTGAAGGGTCTGAAATACCCATCCTTATGTAGCTTAGTTAATCTTGTTTCATTGATATAACCTAAGCGACTGTGCCATAGAAGTGATTCATTGAGATTATTCGAGTTAACGTTGTATATATTAGAGGTTGAACATTATTTGTTAGTTTGTAAGACATAGATACCAGTATTCAAAATACCATCTCCATAATTTATTTCATTGAAATAAATAGAACATTCATTAGAACTTATTTGGCATGAAAAGCCTTTATTACATAAAGACGAAATTGAAATGATGTTCTTTACTAGAGAAGGTACATAAACACAATCTTCTAAGTCTAAAACTAAACCATTTGGTAAGACTAATGAATAAGTCACCACGCACAATGCAGCCAGTTTTGCTCCATTACCCATGCGTAAGTCAACCTCCCCATGACGGAGTCTCCTACTGTTTCTCAGGCCTTGCACATTGTTACACAAGTGAGTCCCACAACCGGTGTCAAGCACCTAGGTAGAAGGTTCATAGTTTTGAGAATATAGTTCAATCATATACAACATACCTGAAGCATTGGGCTTCTTAGCCTATTGGGCTTCCCTAGCTTCCTTGGCTTTCAAGGATCTGCAGTCTTTCTTCCAATGACCATTATTTCCATAAAATAAACATTTCCCATTTCCCTTTTTCTTCTCCACCTTACCATTGGGCTTTAGGTGATCTGGAGCCTTGGCCTTGCCCTTATTTTTCTTTGGGCCTCGTGGCTTCAGGTCCGTACCCGTAAGCATGACGGAAGTTTTAAGCTCCGGTTTCAAGTCCTTCTCTGCTTGCTTTATCAGATTGTGCAATTCTGATAAAGTAGCTTCTTTATCAGACAGATGAAAATGTATAATAAAGTTAGAGAAGTCTTTTGGTAAGGACTGAAGACTTAGATCGTAACCTATCTCATGATCCATGATGAACCTGAGGTTGGCCAATTTTTCAATGTGGCCAATCATCTTAAGCACATGTCCACTAACAGATCATTCCTTATACCTTGTTTGGAATAAGGCACATGACACTTGGAATCTCACGGTATGAATGAAAGTTACATACAACTCCTTCAAGTGAAAGATGATGGTTTGAGAATCTATATCTTCATGAGCTTTCTGAAGTTCGTCCGACATAGAGCCAAGCATTATACAAACTGCTTGCTCATCATCATCGACGTGTTTCTTCCAAGCATCAAATGTATTTTGGTCAGCATCTTCTGCGGGTTCAGGGGGAAATGGTCTTTCAAGAACATAGAAAAAATTTTCTTGTCGTAAGACAATTTTAAGGTTTCTAAACCAGTCATTGTAGTTGTCCCCTTTGAGCTTATGCTCATCAAGGATGGAACGAAGTGATACTCTATTTGCCATTTGAAAATTTGTTAAATATTTTAACCCACCTGTTAAGAGAGAATGTTAAAATTAGGAATATGTTTTCATTAATGTTTCATAATAACAATGGCTTTTAATATTATGAAGTTGCTCCCACTCAATTGTTTTAAAATTTTAAGCAAATCGCTTCAACCCCAATATGATGGATTTCTTGTGGGCAAGGATCCCATTATCATCATTTCATAACTCCGACTAGGGCCGGTCGTTATAAAATATGATAATTAGGTAGGTTCCGAACCAATTTATGATATATATCACAATTCCTTGATCATTGGGTTGGGCAATCAAACATACCATAGCTTATGCTAGTCCTTGTGGACACCCAATCTTTCCCACTAAGTTATAAGACCACGCCTAAGGGTCGATGCGTCTTATGACTCAGAAAAGTCAAACCATTGTCAATAGTATGATTTAGGGACAAATTGGTATTGGTCAGTCTGGTAAAGCCTAGTCCTACCAATACGGTTTAAGCCCTTTGGGTCTATACTTTACAATGGGAGGCAAATTTTAGACTTAAATTATTATTGAGGATTTTAGCAAGTTTAAGTGAATAACTGTCAAATGGATTCCTCCATTGAAAATTCCCCAGAGGGAGGGTGGAGCGAACTCTCTTAAATACCCTTACCTTTTAGGCTCTTATTGCCTTAGTGACAGGAATAAACAATAGATCCTCCAAATTAGTCCAACACTTTAAATATGCTTTAAGGTAAGCTTTTAGTAAATGATTATCTAGATGTCTTCACAACTTTTCCTTTTGGCAATAAAAAGGTAGTGAGTGAAGGAATGCATCAAATCATTATCTAACTATAGTAATACCTTTGGTTAAATTAACTTTAGTTTGGAAAGTTTTATTAACCCCTTGGTCCCAACCCACTTGTATCTTTTATAATGTCTTTTATTATAAACAAGTGATTTATATTTATTAGCCTTAAAGGTAATAAATCTCTATGTTCATCACGGAATAATTAGTTAGTTAAGGGATAAGCAATACACTCTTTATTTCATAGAAAGTCTCTAGATGCTTGCACCATAAAATGATAATGCCAATTCAAATCATACATAGAATCATCAAGCATATGAATTTTAATATGTTGTAATTATTTTAGGCATTAAATAATTTTGATTAATATTTAATTATGATATTGCATTTTATTTTATTCAAATAAATTTACTATTCACATTTTTCTGCAGATGCGTGAACTTTAAATGTAATTTCACATTCAAATCTTAACCAAATCATGCAAAACTTGTGCCTAAAATTAAGTTCAGGGTGTTAGCTTTCCAACGAGCTTTTAAACACCCAATTTCGAGTTCAAATGAGTGAGAAATAATCAAAACAAAAATGGCGCGCTGATACCACTGTTGGGAAGCGGCCGCGAGTGCACAGCGGAAAATTTAATGAATTAAATTATGATGCCGCTATCTCTTTGCCCAAGACCCATTTGTTTTGATTATTCTACAAGCCTAGGCATGTTACTATATATTCTAAGCATAAAAACTCGTAAAACATGCAAAGAACATAGACCTAAACATGCTAACTATCATAAGAACTCTAATTAAATAAAGAAAATAAAAGACTTACATGAACCGAAGACTCCTCTAATCCTTGTAAGTGTCCTAGACATGCCACGTGATCTCTAAGCGTGATTCGTGTGTGAATAAAAATAAAAAATAAGTTGCGGAGGACTTACATTGATCGGTTGAGTTCAAAACTTCCATGGATATTGAAGCTTCCAAGCTCATGGGTGAATATCCTTATCACTATCATTTGACTCCCATATGTGCTAGCAAGAACAAAAGTGGCAGAATTTTGCCGTCCAAGAGAAGCAACAATTCGCCTGGAGAGGAAGCAAAATGCCCTTTTGAAAAATAAGGCCATTCGGCCAAGTCAACTTGTGCGCTCAAAGTGCAGTGGCCATTTTGGCCAAGGAGTTTTCAAGGGCATTCAAAACAGAGAGCAATTGCTTTTTTATTTCTCAAAGAAAAAACAAAAACGTTGCTTTTTGCAGATTAAGAGAAAATCAATGGCTATTTGCTTTTAATTTCTAAAAGAAAAACCAAAAGCTGCATTCGGCCAAAATTGAAAAAGGAGAATAATAATGAAAAATTTAAAATTCATTAATTGTAAAGGTATTGTTGGTAGGTGTGATGGGTAAGTAAAATCCAATTTATTACCCAACAACTTCCATCAACAAATGACTAGTTGATGTAAGTGAGTGAGTCCCACCACATTGAATTCAAAATTCAAATTACTTACACAACACACTTCGGGCTCAGGTTCGTTTAATTCCATTAAACAAATTTTCCGTCGCGACTTAATTAAATCTAATTCAATTAAATAATTATGCCTCGCAGAATTATTATTAAAGTCGTTTACAAATTAATTCCAAATTAATTCGTTCGCACAAATTAAAATCCAATTTTAATTCCGCATTGAAATCTAATTTCAATTAATATATCTAATATATTATTTTAGCCCAATTAAATAAATTAAATAGTAAAATTTAATTTAACTATTAAATTTATTTGATTGATTAATTCCAAATTAATCGCGTTCTCTCATCTCGACGAATTTAATCCCAGATAAATTCTCGACGCAATTAATCCAAGATTAATTCTTTCTCTGATAATTAATCCCAGATTAATTCTTACCGTATTTAATCCCAGATTAATTTTCTCTCTTGATAATTAATCACAGATTAATTTTCTCTCTCATAATTAATCCCAGATTAATTCTGTTCGAGTCAAATATCATCGGTGAATCTTTGGGATGCGACCCAAGATATCCATGGATATGTTGGCAGTAAATACGGTTATCGGACTATCCGAATTCGTGCGTACCCAGTACCATGTTCTTACCGATTTACAAGACATGGTTGGCTTCTAGCAAAGCATCGTGCCTACCCAATTCTCCAGAAATATTCTTCTACGGAATACATGATCTTTGTCTGGCGTAGTATATGTAGTATTGAGCATTACGATCCGGTATCAGATGTCACATGCTAGGCCTGGGGCTGGGGTTGTGTCTGCCCCGTACGAAGCATATATCAGATCACTAGCAACTAGTCTTTTTATGATCGGAAAGTCATGACCTAGTCATATTTCCCCGATGGCTATAGCACTTAGAGTACCAGTTCTGTATCCCTGCGTGATCATCATCTCCATATGACTGAAGTAATACTTCTGTCTTGACATCACACCCAATACACTATGATTCTCAGTATACCAAGAAGAGGCGTACACAGAACCTGTTAAAGCCCTGGACGACCAAAACCAAAGTATATTGATTGTCGCAAGTATTAGCGATGCAAGTCTCAGGTTAAGACCAAATACACCTACCCTGATTCGGATTCCCATAGACACATAGTCATACTACCAATGGGATTCCGATGGGTCTATCCAGAGCGAAGCTGTTTCCGTACCATCGGTAAACAGAACCTCCTATTACACTTGCATGAGTTTCCAATACGCAAATATATGAGAACTATGTCGTTATGCTTCCATAACACGCACAAGTGTAATACTAGCCTATTCTGCATTATCGATGTCCAGTCTCGATAATACTACGACTAGGGATATTTAATGATTAAACCTTTATGGATTAATACTGTCTCATATCTTATTAATCCGGAACTAATCATAAGGAATTTTATCATTTATATATCCGCGTAATCCAATTACAAATGATAAAAGAGCAATTTCCTTTGTCACATAGTTAATTTGTACAACAACACCATGTTTGGTTCAAATAGTGATGCTATGAGTCATAATTGTCCAACAGTCCTCCCTCCAATCTACAAGCTTTTCTCAAACTCAGCAAGCTCTTCCACGTTCCAAAGAACCACCCAAGTGTGTGGCCTCCAAAGGTGCGCACACCAAAGCCAAAACTCAACGGCAAGACTACGCCTCGAGTGCACGGGTATTTTGCCCTTGGTGCTAGCTTAGGCAAATACCTCAAAACTTTTAACTCGAGGTTCCTCTAGTCAGTTAGACTTAAGGATCCTCAAAATCAGTGGCTTGCTCTTAAACTTTAGAGTTTCTCAGTTATATAAACCCAAGATTTGAAAGGTTTGGTGCAAAAATTTGTGAAGAATTCTTTGGGTTTATATAGTGCTCCAAAGACAACAAAATTAATTAAGAATCCGATGTGGGATAAAAGCCAATTTAATCTTAGTTATTGGATCTTAATTTAGTGGTTTAATGAGATTATAAAACCCTAATAAGAGTTTCGGCCGAATTGGAATTCAAAACAAATAACAAAAAAAAAAAATTACTATTCACACGATACTATTCACGCATTACTATTCATGTGAATAGTAAAAAAAAATTTAATCTATTTATTCCAATTCCAAAAGTGCCCCTATCGTCATTCACAAATCCCTAAGCCACTATGGAACCTCATAAATGATCTGTTCATATCCTCATAATATGGGTATCTGGTTGAATGTTTGCAGGATATAGTTTTCGAGTAGCCATAATTGATCATGTAGTTTGGTGGTGGTACAAAGTGGTAGTTTGGTAATGGGTTTTTGTTCGTATTTGGGCTGGTGTTTTTAGGTCTCAGATCTTTTGGCAGTTGATGAGGTCTTGTTTTTTCGTGTCTAAGGAGGGTGTAGTTATCAGTATCGTGGCCCTTTTTATTGATGGAAATGAAAATATTGGTCTAGGTTGATGTGGCTAGGTATAGAGTTTTGTAGCGGTTTAGGTTTTAAAGGTGTCAACAAGCCTTATCTCTTCAATTTCTCAAATATTCTTGACAAGGGTTTGCCAAGGTTGGAGAATCTGCTTTTTTGGATAGCAACGATCTCAACAGGGCCGACTTTGGCTCTAAAAAGCCCTACGACGACCTTTCTATTTTGACTGTAGAATTTTCAATGAGGTTATCCTCCTTAACTTATTATAAATAGAGGACTTGGTGCCCTTGATTATCATTTTTATTTGGTCATTCTCTGAGGGCATTATTTGCATTTTCAGAAGCTAGCTTCTCTAGTGATCAACATAATCTTTGGAGTTATCTTCTGCCTTTTGCTTAGCGTTCTCTAGGTCATTGAGCGAAAAGTCTATCTCATTGTCCCTGATGTAGTGGTTCAGGAAAGCTTCAATGAGTGACCTCCAATCCTCCCTTACCTTCTATTATAAGTCATGGTACCATACCATCAGCGCTCATTCTAGCGAAATTTCAAACATCTTCTGTATATGACGTTGGGACAATCCAGCCTCATCAATGAAACATACTGACAGAGATGAACCTTTGGGTCTCTGTTTGTTTTGAACTTCACCATCTCGAGCATTCTGAATTATGAATACCATTGTTCATTGAATGCTATAGCACCATATTCTAACAGATCTTTGTGCTTGCCCTTTATTATCTGAGCGGCTGTCTCTATTTGCTCATTCAGTATTTTGATCTCAACTTCAGTATGGGATTTGGCCACTTTGCCTATATCATATTCGGCCATGTCATCATCATATAAGACAAGGATTTCTTCGATCGTCATATTCTCGGACCCGTCATGTCTCATATCGCTAGTCTAGCTCCCACAGCTAGAGGTGTTGTCTGCATTGCTGTCAAGTTAGTAACAATGTCGATTAAATTATGTAGTCATTCAGCCATCTTGGTTACAGTTGTCTCTACCTGGTCTACGCGAGAACTGTCATTGCTAGCCATTTCTACGATTTCTAGTTGTTTCTTGACAATCTACTTTGCTCTCTAACCCACTGCACCGCTACGATGGTTGCAACCAAAAGGGGCTAGTTTGATGCGTGTATGCATATGATGCATGAAATGCATGAGTTACTAAATCATTAGCATATATCCTTTCAACCTTATTTCTCCCCCAAACATGATAAGTTCAATATCTTCCCTATGTTTGGCTTAGCTTATGCACAACCAGGGGGTACATAAACTATTTCTCTCCTATGCTAAAAGCTAAATCTTGACTACCTCGAGTTCTGTCCCATCGTTAAAAGATAAAGGTCGCCCATTTATAAAATGACTAAGCCTAATATGAGATCATGCCTTTGATTAAAAATGATGAATTGGACCCTCAGTAATCACAGTTGTTTTTAGGATGGGCTTAGAACGTTTAAGGATATCCAAATGGACCAAAACAAGGCGTACCTTTCTGGATGAAAGCCAGTACGGGTATCAGACTCATGTTTGGTATATTTGGATTATAACTAAACATTTTAGGCCCAACAAGGTTTTCATAAATGGTGGCCTATTAACATTTCAAAGTACTTTAACCCAATTATCACGAAATACATCTCATGATAAAAGAATGAAAGGACTTCAAATGGGTAAGCCCAAACAAAAGCATTAAGGAGGTTTTTCCTGGGGAAAATATCTATGGGATCATATATAGCTTACCATGGGTTTAGGCTTAGGCTTTCATAGACAAATTCATGTTTGCAACTAGGTCTCCCCATCTAAGGGTTCGAATGACCATCAAAAATACCTTTTTTATACCCAAGGATACAACTTGTCCATAACTAGGTCTCCCAACCCAAGGGTTCGATCGACCAAATGAACAGATCAATGTCCAAGGAAATATACCAACAAGTGATGGTTAATATTACATATCAATTCATCGCCTTGAGTGAAAGCGATTTCTCAATATGCAATGCCATCGTGGTTAAAAAATGGTTTCAACAAATGAAAACATGGTTAACCTCAATCTTTCCATAAATGATGTTGAGAACCTGCCTGGAACAAGCCAAGCAAACCCACACAAGACTGAGATCATTCTCAAGAAATCCAAGACTGTTCTATTGAAGCTCTAAACCTCTGAAGAACAAGTAACATAAACCTAGAGCGCTAATGGGGGTACCAAAAGGGTTAGCAAACTTTTGATAAGCCAAGACCAGTGAGAACAAGTTGAGGGTTTCTTAAAGCTCTTGAAAATAGTATTTTTTTTTTATTAAAGATGCATTCCATTAAAACAGAGCCAAGGTTAGCCTTTTATAAGGAGGCTTTAACCAAAAACCATAAATTATAAAAATACCAAACTACCCACACGCCAACATGCGTGTATCCTAAAACTAACCTAAGCTAACCCCAAGTGCAAACCCATGCACACTTACCCTAATTCCCAAACATAATAAAATAATAAATCTTAAGGAAATATGCGAAACATAAATAAAGGGCCAAATTAAAATAAATGTTAAACACTAAATAAAACAACAATAACTAACAAATAACTATACTAAAGTAGGCCTAAATATCTTGATGCTCCGCGGCCTGAATAAGGTTCACCATTACAGGTTCGTCCACCTTCAAGCCCATACTCAATATAGTCGAGGGTCGTGAATAGTCAGATATAGTACTTTATATGAATTCATGCATTGCTTCCTGAATCTTCTTAGCTCGAAACCTAATGATTGGACCCTCTGGAACATACACGATAATGGTCCGTCCTTATGCATCATGGGCCATGTCCTGGGCCTCATCATTCCAGTGATGAGATTCTACCTAGAACAAACTAAGCAAACCTACACGAGACTGAGAAAGCCAAGATAGTTCAGTTGAAACTCTAAACCTCTTAAGAACAAGCGACAAAAACCTAGAGTGTTAATAAGGGCGCCATAAAAGGTTAGCAAACCTTTGATAAGCCAAAACAATAAGAACAAGTTGAGGGTTTCTCAAAGCTCACGAATATATTGTATTTTTATTAAAGATGTGTTCCATTAAAACATAGCCAAAGTTAGCCTTTTAAAAGGAGGCTTTAACCAAAACCCTAAACATAAATTATAAAAAGACCAAACTACCCACACGACAACAGACGTGTATCCAAAAACTAACCTAAGCTAACCCCGCGTGCAAACCCATGCATGCTGACCTTCATTCCCAAACATAATAAAATAATAAATCCGAAGTAATACACCAAACATAAATAAAGGGCCGAATTAAAACAAATGTCAAGCCCTAGATAAAACAACAATAACTAACAAATAAATATACTAAAGTACGCCTAAGTATTTTGATGCTCCACGGCCTGAATAAGGTTCACCATCATAGATTTTTCCAGCTTCAAGCCCATACTCAGTGTAGTAGAGGCTCGTGAAAAATCGAATATGGACCTCTATATGAATCTATGCATTGCTTTCTGAATCTTCTTAGCTCGAATACTACAAGGCATTTTTGGGGTCGATTCATGATCCCTAATGGAGTCACCATTTGTAGGAGTGAAGCGGGGTTTACCACCATGCCTATGAATTCTGCGACCATGACATTATTGGGCTCGCAGCCTGTAGAGAGTACGGATAGCCGCTCGAGGGGACTAACATGAGAATAAAGCAATCGCCACCCACAATGAAACACTGGAAATGATTTAAGGCCACATTACACCTCTCGTAAGGTCTGACCTTAAACCCATTTGAGTTCGAAATGGTCCTTTACTGATGCCAGTATAATATTTAGGTTCAAATGAGGTATCACCATATCTTATAATGTAATTCACATACAAAAGTATTATATAGTACACACTGTGTAAACATGAATAATAGAAAATAAAACATATAAGTGCATAAATAAACTATTATAGCAATAGTAAAATAATAATTAAATCGATTAAAACATACATCTGGTGGGCATGGACTCGAAGAGGCCTGGCCGGACGTCGCCAATAGTCTGTTGGATGTTAAACATAAATAAATGTCCGACCGAACTTGTTGGAAGTCTGGTCGGATAGACTGCGTAAATCAAAAATATAGAAACGCATGCCCATGAAAATAGATACAATGAAAGCAATAAACAATAGCAGTATCAACTATAGTATTAATGGTAGTAAATAGCTGTCTATAGGGAAAGTAAGCATGTATTTTAGGAATCATATAACAGTAAGAAAATTTCCATCCTCCCAATGGTACGTGGAGTTGTATCCCAAGTGCAAATCATATTACCATCCATTCGAAATCAGTTATAGAATCTACGTCTGGGTTTATATCCTATATAACAAAAGGTATCCTACAATCGGATATATAAAGTGATGTAAAGCCGGACCTGTGACAGGTCAGGCCGGATATTCCTCACAGGTCAAAACATAAAAGCATATATATAACAACTAATCCGTAATGAACTAACTAACATTGGATAATAACAGTAATACAATATTATCATGCTTAAAACAACAATAAGAGAGCAATCAAATTATTAGCAGTAATAAGATGATAAAAAACATGCAGTTAACATACAAAACAATAATAAATAAATAAAAAAGGTACTAGTGAGTGCAAGTAACAGAATATAAGGTGCATATTCTCGGCCTGGCCTCGGAGGATTCAGACAGGATGTTGTAACTGCTTGACAGATATGTGCGTGTTAACTTGCATGTCCAACCAGACGTGTCTTAGAGCCGGTTGAAGATCCTATCCAGTCAAGGTTAATATGACCAAGTCTATGATGCATGCTTCGAAATTAGATTGGACTTCTCAATTCCACTAATCCATCAACACCACACGATGTATTATGCTTGCGACTTTCCATATTGCATGTATGTGCCTCGATATGAAACTCTTAGGGTGATCACTAACATCCTAAGTTGAAACTGAAATGCTATGGAAATTTTTCTGTCATGCAAGCAGAGCCAGACATAGAGCATGTTCTGTTTTGTGTCGCGACGTTAAGGGTTACGCTTCACGACGCCCACCTGATCAGACCCGAGGTAGAACCTCTGCTTGTTATGCATCACGATGTAAAATACTGAGCGTCGTGATGCTCACACAATCAGGCCCGAGGCAGTAAGCCTCTGATTCTTACGCATCGCGACTTGGGATTTTGAGCGTCACGACTCTAATCCAATTTCTAAGGCCTAACATAACTCTACAATGTCTAGCTTGCCCAAATGTATTCCCAACACTTCTACACTACAACCCTTACACAAGCCACTCTATATACTCCAACATTCATATGTAATTTATCAATATACCATCATTAAAACAATCTCTTAGTCTCACAAATCGTAATTTAACTTAAGGTCTAATATTTTTATAACTTGACCATATCTTAACCAAATCAATTTCTTAGTTACTTATCCACTTTAATGCACTCTCTAACATGTCAACATTACTAGCACATGATTAATTTATCAAAACTCCAATACTCAAATTTTGGGTCAAGATCCATCACCTTGAACCATGCTTCATCTTCTTCTATTATAGTCCATATGCCTTTCTTTTTCTTTCTAAACTTGGTTTATGTTGAATTTTATTCCATTTTTCTTCCATGCTTCTGTCAAGATTGTAAATCTCTCCCTCTCTTCCCCCATTCGTCCATCACACCATAAATGGGGTTGGAAGATTTTTATTTTCTTTCTTGATTGTCTTAGTCTTCTCTAGAGAAGTCTAGGGGCTTCGAAGATATTTAGGGTTATTGGGTCATTTAGAGTTATTGGACCAAAGTGAGAAGGATTATGGGCTTTTGAATCAAATTGGAAATTCCTTTTTAATGCTCATTTTCGTCACAGTACAGATGGTTTGCGAAAATGACAAAATTCAACCTAGTTCTGTTCAACATTAGGGAAATTATTCAACATAAACGTTGTAGATCTTTGTCTTAGATTTCCGGCGATAAAAAAATTATAAAAATTGAAGATTGTATGAAAATTTTATTCCCGACATACTAAGGGCTGTCCGAGTTGCATCTTAGGCTAAATTTTGTATCGGAACTGCGAGGAATTATCGAATACCTGAAAAGTAATTTCGTGAGCATGTACATGCTTGAACATGATTTTTATCATGTACCATACCTTCCATAATATAATAGTCATCGAGGTTACCGGGTGTTACAATTTCCCCCTTAAATAAGATTCGTCCTCGAATCCCTTTCTGATATTGAACTTCTTAGGTCCTTTTTGGTTTGAAGTCATCTGATCACCCTCCTTATTTCCTTCTTATTCATCTGCTCAATAATTTAGTATTACGACTTTTGGAAATCTCTTATTTTGATATGCTATATTCAACTCTTATAGCTGAATACTTAGTCCTTAGACGTTCCTTCCACCACCCCTTCTAGTGTAGAAACTAAGTCCATACTATATATATGTATTATCGATACAGAGATGTATTCCTTCATGGGACCTTTCAATCATAAAATTTATTTATCTCTTATTCTACACTTCATGACATCCCAAAATATGATAGAAATATTCAATCTCTAAAATCTGAACTTAAGTTTTATTCGGACTGATGCCTTGAGTGACTTACTTTTCTGCCTAATACCTTGGGACTGTATTTCACTTCATCTCATTATCCTCTTTAAAGACTTAATACTTCTTAAGACTTCCTAAATAGTCATTCATCTTATTATTGCTTTTACCCAAACACGCTTAATGTATTACCATTGTACTTTGTACTACAACCCATGACCTTCGTTTTCCCCGACTTTGAGTATACCTCCAGTTATTCAATTTATTTTTATAATATAGCTCCTTTAATGACCTTACAAGATGTATCTTTAATTTCTTCTTAGTTGATGCTTTCACGTCTTTAGAGATACTTATGTTTCCTGTGGTTGGGTTCCTTCACGTTCTATCATAGCTCGGGAATAAATATATACAATGATAATTCTCGTCGCTAATACAAATAATCCCCTTGATATTTCCTCAATTCCACATGCTTGATCTGACCTTGGCATACCTTCTCATAACTTAACTATTTAATTTTCTATTTTCTTTGCCGAGTTTCAATTATTATATGTCCTGACCTTCATGTTCTTGTATCTCTATCCATCTCAGCTTAAGACCTTATAGTTTGTTGATCAAATTCTTCATGTATTTCCATCTTTACTTTTATTGTTTATCGAGGCCCTTATATTTTGGATGTTAATCTCGGGTAAATTTCCTGACGGTTCTTCTCAATTGGCTAAAGATTCTGGAGCAAGATACTTGTATTAAGTTTAATTATTGGTATATTTATGCTTTGTATTCTTTTCGTACTTTTAAATTCGTTGTTAATATAAATCTGGTTATTTTCTGGTTGTACTGTAGGATATCCCCTTTCAATTACTCTCATATTCTTATTTTTTCATATATTGTCCCAGCCTCAACCATATCTCGTATACTTAGTTTCCTTAGCCGTCCTTATATTATACCTTAATAAATCTGCTTTCAAATAATCACAAGCATTATTTCTAATAGTGCGCAATGAAGGAAAACATATGGGCTATACTCGTTATCTTCCTCCCAATCTAGGACTTCTATCTTACACTAGCACCTAAAGGTTCACTGCTTTACTATCCACAATATATATTATGTCGATACTTTTCTTGTTCAATTTCTAGTAATAGGTTTCCAGTCTTACTCCAATACTGAAAAACCTTGCTGTTATATACTTATGTCCTTGTTTATCAAATGTTTTTTCCTGTTGTCACCTTACCTTGACAGTTCCACCTCCAAACATTTTGCTTGAGGATATTCTCTTCTTCTTTTCTACTTTGTTCTATACCTGAAACTTTTGTACTCTATGTCCATGTCTTCTTATCCCAAGGGTATTACCTTTTAAATGTGTTTTATCATTTTTTGTTGTTGCTTCTAAGGGTATCATCACGACGAATATCATGGTTCTTTATTACTGCTGTCGTCTAATGATGGTTGGGAGGGTGTGGCTGGTTTTGAAGTCTTTTCTGGTTGTAGTGGTCACACTAGCTACCCGTGTTGCGTTGCACATGTAGCTTATTTATAATCCTAGGGCTTTTTTTTTTGCATATCGAGTGTTGGCTCCCATACTAAGATACTTTTGTTAGGAATTATCAGAATTACCTCCTTCAACTTTGCCCATCATTTATTTTCGACGATTGACCATACTATCCTTTACTGAGAATCTTCTCAAGGTTCATACTTTATTAAAGTCCTATCGTACTTTCTTTGTTATTATTCCTTCTGAAGTCTTGTTATATCACTTAGATTTCCTTCTTATCTCTGTTTTCTTGAATCTCTTATATCCTTCCTTCTTTGGAAGCTCCATCTTCATCGACAGATTAGGGCATCACTACTGTACCTTGGTTTGGGTATTGTTCTCTTTAGTAATTTTTCCATTCTAGTATGATGAGGGCTCTTAATAAATCATACACCTTAATTATGAGGATTTCTCTATTTGACTTCCCTTACCCTTTTGAACTTTTACCTACTTCTTGGAGGCTACATGTTCCACAATGAATTAGGTTATCACTTTTTGATTTAGCTTGCCTTGCTGTGAAATAAAACTACTTCATCTCCTACAGAGTATCACTCTCTCTTATGGTCTTTATCTAGGTTCTATCGAACCCCTTGGTTTGGTTGTCTTACTGTCTCATGATTTATCTGTCTCGTTAAATGATTTTTTTACTTGTTGAAGTCCTTACTGGGCTCTAACTAGAGGGGTGACTATATGATTTTCATGTCTGGTTAGATGTCTATATACTTACTAGAGTAGGGGCTACTAGGAGGAAGAATTACTATATATTCTGTGGAATTTGTATCGAATACTCCATGTCCTTTAAGGTTCCTCAATCTTTATCAACCATCCTGAGATCTGCATTCATTTTACCGTCCTTGGGCTATATTATCTGTGATATTACCAATACTGAACTTCCTTGCTACTTCCACACATTTTTACATTATTTATTTCTATAACCTGTCACTTGGCTCTAAATTATGTTGGCGAAGTTAGTGGCAGTTCATTCTTATGGGTTGCTTCCTAAATCTTTGCTTTCGCTATACACCATAACTATGCTATTTAATCTTATTCGTTTTCACTTATAATCTTGTTAGTCCTTGATTACCTCCCTGGGTGGTCTATCTTTCAGTTTTCTTTGTTTCTTACTTAATATATACCATCGTCGGACTTTCTTACGATTATCTTTTTTTTTTATGCTAGTTAAGGATAGGGTAGGAGTTTCACGTCTCAGCGGATGTCGACATGCTCGTTCTGGTACTCTATGTCTTAATAAAGTCTATTACTCATGTAAGATGGGTATGAGATAGACTCCAGGACAGCTTCCCTTAGCCGGTATTACTGAGGGGTTGTGAGTCTAAGTAGATTAGGGCCTTATCTATATCAGATTCCTCGGTTAAGACAACTAATTATCTTTCCTTACGACATTCACTTTATTTGCTTACGAGCCTGGGTTTGGGTGACTAGAATCTTTACGTCATTTGTGGCACTTCATGTCTATCAAAACCTTCCATAACTAATCTGAGCTTCTTGCTCCTTTTTCCTTTCTGATTATCTTTCGCTATTCAGGAAATTTGCAATCTATACGAGGTGTTCAAAGGCTATTGGATCTATTAAGAAGAATTTTCTGAGGAGAAAAGGAATCTTACTTGGGTGTACCTGACATTTTACTATTGCTCATGTTTATCCTATTCTCTTATCTACTATAGGTTTTGATACTATCCTATCTATATGATTATGTATCTCTATCCCTTATTGCCTCTGGTTACTTTAAGCATCTGTACTTTTTTCCTTACTTTTCTTTTTTTAGCTTTCTCTTCCCACTCCCTAGAGTGAATAATCTTAGAACTCCAGTATCTATTTTCATACCGTATCTTGAACTTCTACTAGAAACTTAAAATGATTACATAAGCATTTTCAACTAGAACAAGGAATATAGTCTCTTCATTAGGAAGAATATTTGAATAGCTTGGGAATTCATTACTAACTTCCCTATTAGGCTTGAGGAAATACTCGAGGATCAGATACTGGAGAGGTAGTTCCTCGCATACTAGACCTCAGCACTCTACCCACTACAATCACTGACTCCATAGACCATGCTCTGATACCATCTTTGTAACATCCCCATCCAGGAGATGCTACCGTCAGGGAATAGGTCGACCTATTCCCCTGAGTCTCTGATTTTTTGACTTTGATCATCACTACTAAACTCATCGCAAATATAAACTCATGTATTAGACCATTGCCCAACTCAATAATATGAAATATAACTCAACGCTCACAACTGTTTACTCTAACAATACAATTTACAAATTTGTTTATAGATACTTTTACTCGATACAATGACTGATACAAGATTTTACTGTGACTCTTACTGAACTCTCTCTATGACTTGACTTGATAAACCAAACACCCTAGTGACTGCAATCAGTATCCATCCTCTCGAGTTCGTCCTCCAGGTATACCTGTAAAATAAAAAAAACTGGGAGTGAAGGGTTAAATCGTTTGAATGACCTACTAATTGGACAGTTTAAAATAGGAACTGAAATAATTTTCTAAAATCCATGGTTCTAAAACCAAAATTATTTCCAAGGAAATCATCTTTTCTGAAATCATCTTTTCATTTCTGAAAATAATTCTCATTCTGGAAAACAGATCTGAAAACTGCATTCTGTCTGTAAATCTCTGAGATTCTCGTATAATAGTTCCTTTTGAAACTTTTTCCTTAAGACTATCTTTTCTGAAAATCTGTCTCTCTAAAATATCTGTCTTTGAAAAAAACTTGACGTATGAGGGCGTTATGTCTCGCCGTCTCCCTATACGCCTAAATTGAAAACCATATACCTAAAAAACCAGACGTATGAGTATATACCTAAAAAACCTGACGTGATGTATTTCAACATGAATGGTATTATCTGTACCTACCATGAGCTGCATAGGATGTTGCTCATGGCAGAAGAAGACCTAAAGAAGGGAGTACCGACTCGCCCTCCGAGTCCTACTTCACTTTCTGCTTCTTCTCAGACTTGGTCAAATGGAAAGAAGAAGAAATGGAAGAAGAAGGGTTTCGGTCCTCAACCACATGCAAAGATAGCAAAGCCCAAGAGATCTTCTGACGACAAGTGCCATCACCGTAGCAAAGTCGGGCACTGGAAAAAGGAACTGTCCTGACTACATTGCCCAACTGAGGAAGGAGAGAGCATCTACATCAGATACATTTATTTTTCCAGTTATTGATATATCTTTGGCTTGTGAAGCCGTTACATCCACCTGGATTTTAGATTCTGCTTGTCCTATTCACATTTGTAATTCGTTGCAGGTGCTGAAGAAAGTAGGAAACTGAAGCCTGGAGAGATGATGTTGCAATTCGGGAGTGGAGACTCACTGGATGTAGTTGTAGTGGGAGTATGCGAGATCCCTTTTTCCGAAAGGGACACTTTTGTTATATGACTGTTATTTTGTACCTGGATGTGTAGCTAATATTATATCTATTTTTGTATTGGATACAGAAGGCTATCGTTTTAATATTAACAATTGTTCTTTGTATTT
>SKCR01050023.1:0-45872 GCA_019454045.1 Zanthoxylum bungeanum
TTCGCCATCATATTAAAGGGATCAAATCCCTTGTTCTGACGACGGAATTGTTGAGTCATAGCAGCAAGCATTATAGATTGAACAATGAAGTTGTCATCGCTATGATTCTTCCAAAGCTCTAGCTCAACTATCTGATCAGATCTAGGCTTAGGCCCAAGATGTCTCTCTATAGTGTAGAGCAACTTCTCGGATCCCAGGACAATCTTGAGATTCATATCCCAGTCTTGAAAGTTCACGCCATTAAAGACATTGTCGCCCATGATAATATCTCTAATGCTCAACTTTCCTGTCATCTTAATTGCAATGGTCAAACTATTCAATTAACGATGTTTGGGTACAGTCCAACTATTACAAGAAAAATAATAAAATATTAGTCCAACTAATAAATATAATTGACGAAATAAATTGAAAGCGCGTAAAGCCAAGTATTTGAACGAAATTGCAAATTCAATACTGGCCTCCCACTATTTTTCGGCGAGCCTCTAACCCTCTGTTGAGTACTCGGGAAACCTAGTTTCCTAGTGGGCTAGGATCCCGTTAAATAACACACAACCTTGACTTTGGCCAACAAGCTGTATGATATTTAACTAGGTAGATCTCTAAGATCAATTGGATCTCATCCAATTCCTAGATCCGGTAGGTGGACCTCCAAGTCCGAAACTTATATACAATATATATGCCAATATATCCAATAAATTTTCCTAACCTTTTTCCTCTGAATCAACTAAGCCTTGGCTTTGGCACAACAAACTTAATGATTCCAATTAAGCATGACTCATTGACTTTGGAAAGCTTCGTAATCGATGTCGATGGACAAGAAGTGATCTTGACTTTGGCCAACAAATCACAACTTGGACAAGACATACGATATGGAACAAAGCCTTCATGATTCAAACACATCCGCGATGGACAAATGTCTTGACTTTGGCCAACAAACCAGTGCCAATCTTGGATCTTGAGAATGAATCATTCAATGGAAGGAAAACGCTTAATATTTGTTGAGGTTTTTCGCGTAATTGGCAACCAATTAATTATCTTTGATTAGGTCTCATCATACACCCTTAAACATGCATTCTAAAAGCATAATAAGGCGCGGTAAATAAATTAATAATGATATGCGGATGGATATCTCACAAATTATTCCTAGAACAAATCACTCAATTTCCTCTCCCCGGCTAGCACTATTCTAACTTCTACCCAATTACATAATACAATTAAAGAAACCTCATTAACATTGAGGGGAATTATGTGAGAAGAGAATTACAAAGAATCGAGAGATAAGGCTGGACACACAGGTCCAATTTAATAAATTCTAAATTTATTACAACAATTTCCAAAATTACCCTCACCCATCTAATATCCATCCGATATGCATTATTCATTCAACACATCCATGTATTCACACAAAGCATGTTATTCAATCAATCTAATCCAATTGATTAATCTTTGAATAAAGTGATCATCCAATGTTCAAACAACGATTTGATTTGCGCAAGTCCAACTCGTTTAAGAATAAGTACTCAAAGTACGAATTCTTGAATTATATCGAACTACAATTTTAAATCCAATTTAATTTGCATTCAATACTAATTCTATATTTAATACCAAATTAAATAATTACACTTTTAATGCGCCTTTGCGACTTAGATTCTAAATCTAATCTTAATAGGTCTCAAAGCCCAATTAACATCCAATGTCAATTTAATTAAAGTCCAATGGGCTTTCAATTAATTTCTTAAGGCATGGGCTTTGGTCAATATAGGTCAAACCCAAATACCAAGGCCCAATTAAGGAATCACCATATTTGCCAAGAAATCAATTTTGGCCCATTAGACCCAATTAAATATTTAAAGGCCCATATATTATATTTGGACTTAATGGAATGGTTTAGGCCCAATTTAGATCCAATCCAATTGTCATAAACCAACTTGGCCCAACCAAGCCCATTAGGCCCAAATACAACAATTTTAGCCCAATTCCAAATTAAGCCCAATTAATTAAATTCTAAAATTATAAATTTCACAATTTAATTAATTAAAGTGTTTAGCCATAATTAATTTTTTAAATCAACTCTTTCAGTTCCTCAGCAGCAAATCTTAGCCGTCCATCTCTCACTCCCTCCCTCACTCATTTCAACCTCTCACTCATTTCCATAATTGCCCTCACCAACTCCGAAATTTCTTTTTTCACCATCGCCTCTTTCATCTCCCCACTCACCTCGTCAATTATCTCATTAACTTCCTTGTCAATAGGACGGTAAAAAATCAGTCCCAAAATATCCGGCAAGTCAGTTGAGATTCCATCCGTTCGTGAAATAGTGAAAAGAGAAGCGAAGTCATGGTGGTGGGATGTGATGTGAGATTGGACTTTGGATTTAATTTGGAGGGAGACTCGAGGCGCGAGATTAGAAGGCATATCCAGTGCGATGAGTGGTGTTGTATGGACCGTAAGGTCGTGCATTGAGAGGAGTTCTCGGACGTTGATCGTGTCGAAGAGCGCATCACCTTCATATCCTCCACCAATCCGACCAGAGCCTTATCTGAATGATTCAATTGATGTTGTTGAGATTGGTGAAACACAGAGGAAGATTAGTGAAATTCCTAAGGTCAAGCCCTTAGGCTCCTTGGCCATGATTGATGAATGAACTCTCACGACGATCAGAGACTGGTTCAGAGACTACAAGATCCCATATGGAAAGCCTGCCAACTAGTTTAGTCTTGACAACAAAGGCTACAAACAATGATTACGCTTTAAAGGTGGTTACTGAGACAAACAAGTCATGGGCTAAACTTGTAAATAGATCAATAGATGTTTGTGTGCTGTTAAGCGGTGTCTGGGTAGTACCCAAAAAAAAAGTCAGACGCTTCCATATTTTGCTTGCACTCTAGAAGTATACAGTCTACACGCTAATGATAGAGAAAGCTCTTTGCTACGTGAAAGCCCATAGCCATGCACGGACTACGAGAGAACCAGCCCACCATGAGCGAGACTACAAGCTGGGCAAGAATGATGCGTGAAAGAGATAGGCCCACTGAAACAGAGAGCAAAAATACGTAGTCAATGGAATTACAAGCGGTCCACCACTAAAGATATTATCCATCAAAGCTTCACATGGACGCAACCATTCGACAAATGGACCTCAAAAGCAACCAAAAGTTGAGATAAAGAGAAGCCAAAGCCTATGTTGGAAAGGATTTGTTGTTAGCTTGCTTAAACCCTTCTGTCTGCTTGGTTCAGTGTGATGATTCAGCTACCACAACTACCAAGGCAACTTGCAAACCTGATGGATGTGACACGACACTACCCAACAACATAGAGCCTTCTACAAATGGAAAACTGGCTCTCATGGTTCACCAGCAAAATGGTACGGATGGAAACCTCTCGACTAACGTCAATTCAACCTGGGACGAGGTGAAATTTTCAAATTTTCCCCCCATTGAGCAGTGTGCGCGAAACTTAGAAGCCTATATCCCAAAATCTTCAAGTTCAAAAACTCTCTTACTACTACCTAGTAATGAGCCTTCTACAGAAGCTAGCTCTCCCTCTAGTCAGCAGCCAAAAACCAACGTCCATGAATGCTCCTCAACTCCTTGGGAAGATAACTACAATGACCACTTGGCTCTTGTCATATCCAAATTTTCTGATATTGAAAATTATTTGGGGCCTGAGTTTTGTAGCCTCAACACAGTGGCTTCTTGGGACAATTTCAACAAATTCGAACTTCTAACTCTAGACTTGGACTCAGAATTTTCAGAAGACTCTTTAGACACCCTTAATGATGGTTCTTACGGCTACACACACATGAGTGGGAAAGGCAAAAAGGCTAATAACATAAAAGGGCGAAAGCCCACTTTTTAGTAAATTGATTATCTTCTCTACTGGGTTCTCATGTGTCTGGCAGTTTTGTTTCTGGTTTTCTGTTTTGCTTTCCAGCCATGTTTCCATTCCTTTGCTGTTTCACGTGTCTCAGCGTCCACAACAGCTGATGTGGGATTACTGCGTAGTAAAACTTGGGAACCCCTGCGTCTAGCTTCTTAGGCGATGTGGCGCCAACTGCCCAAAGTGGTCCACTTGACATAAGAGGCCAATTGCCCCAATGATGAAAAATAACTCCTAGTGCTACCATGTTATATCTAAAAGAGGAATGACTTCAACGCGCCAACTGCCCAAAGTGGTCCCCTCGACATGAGCTCTAAGCATAGTTGTCACAAATAGTCGTGTGGGGGGCCGCTAAGATAGTATATATATGAAAGGTTCATTCCTCTCCTCATTCTCATTTACTTCCCCGTCTTTTATCTATCCTCTCAATCTCTTTCTCCTTCAGATTTGGCTCGGTTTCACCAATTCAGTGGCTCATAACTACGACATGTGTAGTAAGTATAGAATTTGTGGACGTACCAACCTTTCATGTGTAAACTCCTTCAGTCGACATTGATGCCATTCTTTTAGAACATTTCCCATGGTTAAAGGACCAGAGGAGGCCATAGTTTGTGTGTTGTGGTCTACATATAATGACGTTATAGTCTTGAACCCACCTTTGACCAATGATTCTATGGTCTGATTACATGCAGACCTTCAGTTCATACGACATAAGACATTTTTAATCATCATTATATCGAGTATAGACTTGACTCATGAACCTTCAGTACAAATCACTCGACATCTTCAGTTCAAGGTCTACACAAACTACCTAACATTATGTATCTTCATTTCCCGTCATCTTGTTAGGAATGTCATTCTGTGTTTTTTTATAATTGATAGCTGGATCTTCTAGTTAAAATCAATTGTCTTCCTCATCCATCTTGGGAACTATACACTAATATTCGGTCGATCTCTACCTTGGTCGTCTGTCAATCTCTTTCTCCTTCAGATTTGGCTCGGTTTCACAGATTCAAGTGGCCTTCACACATATTACTGGCGTAATATAGTGAGAGTGACAGGGATACAGCTGTATATTTTATTTGTTAGGGCGATACCGCACCAAACCCCGAGTTCTGGTTGCGAAACCAGCTGGAAAGCTTAGTGGGAACAGCTACTACAGTGCACATTAAAACTCCCTCTATAGACTAGCCTCCAGGACCAGTCTTGATTAATCTGACAGTCGAAATCAAGTTAGTGATGCCTCCATCAGTTGATCACACGTGTACTTGAAAAATTCCAATATTATTTTATTTTTTGTAGGTGCTATAGTTTGGGCCCCTTTGGCACCTTTTTGTCTTTAGTTCCTGAGATGATTGGTTTCATCTTCCCAATCGACCCTACGGTCGTATGGGCATTGGAGACTTTCTTGGGTCCAATCGACTGTAGACTTACGCATACCTCTATCAAGTCATGTGGAGTGTAGACTCTCATATACCTTCACCAAGTTCAGTGGAATGAGGATAATTATGGACCTTCATTAGGTTCATATGTCTGTGGTCTCATGAACCCTCATCGATAAAATGAGTGATGACCTACTTAGACCATCATCAAGTCTAGTAGTATGATAAGGAAAGACTATTGGACCTTCATCAGGTCTGTAGAATGAACACTTTCATAGACCCTCATCTGGATCAGTCGACTAGGAACATTCCTGTTGGCTCTTGTAGAGCCAAATTGAAGACCTGACCTTCATCTGGTCCGGTCGATAATTATAGACTCTTATGGTCCTTGACCAGTAGTATGGAAATTATCCTGAACCTTCGTCTGGTTTAGTCGACCGGGGACATCCCCTATGGACTCATGGCGAGGAAAGTTGTAGATATGGACTACACATGTCGTATGACTTATATCATGAACCATCATCTGGTTCAGTCGACCGGGGACATCCCCCATGGGCTCTTGTAGAGTCAAGTTCATTACATGTCCTTCATATGGTCCAGGCGACATATAGACTCGGTTTGGTCCCTCTTTGATACCAAACGAGTGAATGTCTTCCTGGCCTCATCAAGTCCAGTCGACGGGAACACTCCCTAATTGGCTCGTAATGGAATCAAGTCAAGTTAATGGACTTTCCCCTGGTCCAGATGATATGTAGACTCGGTTTGGTCCCTCTTTGATACCAAACGAGTGAATGTCTTCTTGGCCTCATCAAGTCCAGTCGACGGGAACACTCCCCAATTGGCTCTTAATGGAGTCAAGTCAAGTTAATGGACCTTCCCCTGGTCCAGACGACATGTAGACTCGGTTTGGTCCCTCTTTGATACCAAACGAGTGAATGTCTTCCTGGCCTCATCAAGTCCAGTCGACGGGAACACTCCCCAATTGGCTCGTAATGGAGTCAAGTCAAGTTAATGGACCTTCCCCTAGTCCAGGCGACATGTAGACTCGGTTTGGTCCCTCTTTGATACCAAACGAGTGAATGTCTTCCGGGCCTCATCAAGTCCAGTCGACGGGAACACTCCCCAATTGGCTCGTAATGGAGTCAAGTCAAGTTAATGGACCTTCCCCTGGTCTAGACGACATGTAGACTCGGTTTGGTCCCTCTTTGATACCAAACGAGTGAATATCTTCCTGGCATCATCAAGTCTAGACGACATGAACACTCCCCAATTGGCTCGTAATGGAGTCAAGTCAAGTTGGACCTTCCCCCCCTGGTCCAGATGACATGTAGACTCGGTTTGGTCTCACTTTGATACCAAACGAGTGAATGTCTTCCTGGCCTCGTCAAGTCCAGTCGACGGGAACACTCCCCAATTGGCTCGTAATGGAGTCAAGTCAAGTCAATAGACCTTCTTCTAGTCCACACGACATGTAGACTCGGTTTGGTCCATAACATAATGAATTAGAACTACGAGTTCTAATTGTAAGATTGAAATTCAAAACTTTAGGTTCTGAATTAGAATTACATGTTTTAATTTTAATAATTGAAATTCAAAATTTTAGGTTTTGATTTATTTATACCGAAGAGAACCTCTTTTATTTTCCATGCAATTTATGCATCATATCACCAAAATTCACTCACAAAAATCATAGAAAATAATAATAATAATAAGCCATCAAATTATTGAAACACAGGCTTCAATGTATTGAATTTGAAAGGTGATGGCGATGGCGATGGCTAGTGACGTGGCTTCAAGAAAAATAGCCTTAATAATCTGATGAAAAATTGGCTTTGATCGATCATGATTCAAAATTGTCAAAGGCTTCAGGCCTTATTCATCATCATCCGAATTTGATCATGTCTGATCATCATCATGACTTGGCTTCAGGTCAAGATTTGACTTTATGATATGCTAGACTTTTTTTTTAATGAAAAAACTTGAATAGAAGTTAATCATATTGATAACGTGTTATAAAATAAGATAGAAATAGAAAAAGAGGAGGTCTTGGAAAGCTTCATATTTTTATTCTTATTTATCAATTGAATCAAAATTACAAGAGTTTTTTTGTATTTATAGAGATGAGTTATGGTGGGATAATTATCTTATTTGATATGGGATAAGTTACAAAAATAAAAATAATTATCTAATTAATAAAATATAAAGATTAAAGTAGTGGAACCACATTACATATTTACAACAATTATTTTGTTTTTATGCTAATTTTTTTTAAAAATTTTAGATTAGAGAACACGAATTTGTTTATTGATACAATATTAGCTTTTTCTAAATAATATATTTCACTGTAAATTTGACTTTGCAATTTTTAATTTGATAGGTAGGGTTATTTGCATTTTAAAAATTACCCTGAATACTCTAATTTTAATAAATTTATTTATTACAAAAATACATATATTTTGATTTATTATTCATGAGAATTTGTATGAGTAATCATAACCTAATTACTTTGAACAATCATTTGGTATACTTATAAAAAAACTCATATTTTTAAATTTTTTATTTTTATTTTTATTTCTACCATCTCAATAACAATATTTACAAATGAGGTAATTCAAATTAAAAGGTTTTTATCAAGCAGATTTTTTTTTTTTTATAATTTAATCCAATGACAACCCAATTCTCTTTCCACTTATGAGTGGAGTTCGAATATCAAATCTCTTATTTCAAGATAAGAGATTTTACCAACTTAACTAGATAACACCTACCAACATGAAAGCAGATTTATTTGACGGTGAATGCGAAGTTTTTTGTGAAGGAATTATAAAGTATTTGTCTCGTAGTTGTAATACATGTTAGTGGTAAAATTATCTCCAAATTTACTTATAAAAAATATTTAAAAAAATAATAATATATTAGTGTATAGAATATCTAAAATATTATTTAGATTACAAATAGTTTCGTCCTTTTTAATTTAACCATATAATGCTATATTACATTTCTATATTTAGTCACTTTTTTTAAAGTGATTAAAGATGTACCTAACTCATGAAATAAGAGTTTAAATTAGCTCATATTAGCTCACATTTTAGAAATAAAAGCTTAAAAATGAGTAGCATATACATGGGTGTATGATTGTAGACGGTGATTTTCACCTGAGGTCCATAATCGAGAACTTATAGGTTGGGGGCGCTAGCGATCCTACAAAATAAATGTACAATGAGCGAGGAGTACTACCCACCGGTATGGTGGGTGCCGTTGGTACTCCGACGCTCAAGTTAGTTGTGAAGACGAGCGGTAAACAATGGAAGAACAAGGTCGGAAGTTACCTTGACTTCTATTGACTGCCGTGAGGGCGGTTGCCGCTGTTTAGAGAGTATGAAGCTTAGAGAGCTCAAGTATGAAAGCTAAGACTTCCATGACCTGTATGTTGAGTTATGCTGCCATTTATAGGTTGAAAGAAGTCACTTTATAGCTGTAACATGAGCTGTACTTGTGATGGTGGGACCCACAACGTGCTGACTGTTAGGGTTGGTGCTCGGAGTGTTAATCCGGATCGTATTTATGTCATATTCATGAATACGAACAATTTATTTTTCATAATATTACTTACTTAATGGTAGTACCTCTTATTTTTATATACGTATTCAGTCTAATTACGATTAGATTGAAACTAAATATGATTTAGTGATATGTATATATTAGACAAAGACCATAGAATTTACAACGTAGTGCGTAGTTACAACGTAGTTTGTAATTGATATTGGGAAGCGTTACTATAAGTTGTATATTCTCAAATAAAGTTCATGGTCAAGATTTACTGACATTGTTCAGTTAGTAAAATCTGCTGAGACCAGTACATCTCGTATATCGAGACTTGGTCCGATTGTTTATCCCAATGAACCAGGAGTCTTGGGAGACTCGTATAGACGTGTAGGTGTTTATTTGATAAACACTGAACGACTCACTGAAGATTTCCTAATAGATGGTACACCAACGTCAATATGAATCTTCTCGAGTCGAGTAGCATAGTGGTCCTTCGACTTGAGATACCACTGTGGATATATGAGATATCCTCCACACTTTGATGGCAGTCACGTCACCGATCTATTTAGATCAGACCTCCGCCTGTTCATTGGTTGTGGACTGATGCTCATGATATCATGTGAGTATCAGATAGAATCCGTCAGTCCTGTGTATATGGCATATGTATCAGGTACGTATTTACAATCTAGTAAATCCATGGCCGTGATATACTTCGGAAGCGACTTCCGAGTGTTATTTAGATATCGTAAATTTAAAAGTCGACTATATTATACCTTAGGGATTTGACATTCTTATCTATATCCCCGATATGATATTGATAGCCTGTGACAGAGGGATTATATGTATGCAATGACCTCAACTTGCATAGTTTAGCTAGATTATCCGTGGTCGTCATAATTTACGAGTGGGTGAATTATGGACAAGAAATTGGATTCCGTGACGGATAAACCTAAACTTAGAGAGTCCCACAATATGAAGTGTACTCGTTGAGCACTTGGGTAACGCTTTATGAATAATATAGATTATTCATAATACTTTACCTAATTAAATGATTTAATTCGAGTCATTTAAACGGTTAAACGAAAATACATGTATTATGGGCATTTCGATCAATTGATAATTAATGTGTATTTTTATTTGATATAAAACTTTATTTTATACATATTAATTATTTGTCAAATGAGACTTTGACACATGCCATTAATATATGTATTTGTTATTTAATGTAAATAAAAATACATATATAATAATAATCGCATTAAATAATTATCTACGTATTTAAAATGTTAAATATCTAAATAATTAAATTATATCAATATTACGTAATTGTTATGCAATATGTTTGATTATCATTGGTTACATGTGTTGGATAGTTATGACCCATAGAGTCACTATTTGTACAGATCATGATGTTGTTGTACAAATTAACTATGTGACAAAGGAGATTCCTCTCTTATCTTTTGTGATTAGATCACCAAGATATATAAATGATAGGAGGTCCATATGATTAGTTCCTGGATTTAGATGATATGAGACAGTATCAATCCATGAAGGATTAATCATTAAATATCCATAGTCAGAGTATTATCGAGATTGGACATCGATAATGCGAAAAAGACTAGTATTACACTTGTGCGTATTGTGAGGGCATAACGGCATAGTTCTCATATATTTGGGTATAGGATACTCATGCAAGTGTAGTAGGAGGTTGTGTTTTACCGATGGTACGGAAAATAGCTTCGCTCTAGATAGACCCCTCAGAATCTCATTGGTAGTATGACTATGTGTCTATGGAAGTCCGAAATCAGGGTAGGTGTATTTGGTCTTAACCTGAGACTTGCACCGCTAATACTTGCGACAATCAATATACTTTGGTTTTAGGTCGTCCAGGGCTTTAACAGGTTCTGTGTACGCCTCTGCTGGGTATATTGAGAATCGTAGTGTGTTGGGTGTGATGTCAAGACGAAAGTATCACTCCAGTCATAGTGGAGATGATAGTCACGTAGGATACAAAACTAGTTCTCTTATGTACTGCAGTCATCGGGATAATATGACTAGGTCATGATTGTCCGATTATAGAGACTAGTTACCAGAGATCTGATATGTGCTTCGTACGGGGCAGACACAATTCCAGCCCCAGGCCTAGCATGTGACATCCGATTTTGGATCGAGATACGCAATATTACGCCTGATATAGATCACATATTCATGTAAGGATATTTCTGGAGAATTGGGTAGGCATGGAGCTTTTCTAGAAGCCAACTTTGTCTTGTAAATCGGTATAAACGTAGTACTAGGTACTTACGTGTTCAGATAGTCCAACGACCGGATTTACTACCAACATATCTGGTGATCTCATGGGTCGCTTCCCGAAGATTCACCGATGACGTATGACTCGCACTTTATTAATCTGGGATTAATTAGATGAGAGAGAAAATTAATCTGGGATTAATTACATAGATATTTTATCTGGGATAAAATATTAATTAAAGAGAGAAAACGATTAATTTAGAATTAATATATAAAATAATATATTCGATATATTATACGAATTTGGATTTCGACGCGGAATTGAAATTAGATTTTAATTCGGGCGAACGAGTTAATTTAGAATTAATTCGTTAGCGATGTGAATAGTGATTTTGCTAGGCATAATTATTTAATTGCGTCGCAACGGAAAATTCGTTAATTTGGAATTAGCGAACCCGAGCATGGGAGTGTTTGCGAGCGCACTCGCATTTCGAATTCAAGTGCGGCTCGCAAGTCACTTCAAGCGTCAAATCATTAGTCACATCAAGCGTCAAATCACATGTCACTTTGAGTGATGTGACAATTTGTCACTTGAGTGATGTGAATAGTGGATGTAGTGGTTGTAACCTTTAATGGCTTGACTTTTGGAAAGAAAAAAAAAAAGAAAATGAATTTTGGAAATTCATAAGTGTATTAGATACACAAATACACCCAACCACCAACACTCTCTTCTCTCTTTCTTCATCTCCCTCTCACGCCCAAAATGGGATGTTTTTCTCTTCTGGTTTTGGCCACTGCCGAGAGCCAAAGAGAAGAAATGTGATGATTTTGTTGCAAAATCAAGAGTGCTAGCACACAATGGAGACATCCTAAGGTGATAGGGAACCTACTTGTGTGCTTGGAATCATCAAACAAAGCTTGGAGCTTGATGAAGGACCATGGTCGAGATTTTGGAGAGCTCAAAAACTGCCACTGCCGAATGTACCTTGGAGGAGAGCTTGAAGTTTTTATGTTCGTCGCATCGCTCAACCGCTCGATGTAAGTATTCCGCAACTTCTTCGTGTATTCACATGTATTTTCTTGCTTGATAATGATCATTGGGACCTTAGAGAATTCCAACAATGGTATCTTGAGCCTATAAAAAGTATGAAACTTGATTTAGGGTTAAAATTGGGTAAAATCAATTTGAGCATGATTTGATGAAATTGCTTGATTGAGTATGCTTAAATGATGTTTAATTGAAGTTTTATTGGATCAATTTCATGAAATTTGATTGGATCAATTTTTCCCCAATTTTTTAGGCTTGGCCGAGAATGATGTGCCCTAAATGTCTTGGAATTTTTGATTTTTGATTCATTGGATGACTTGAAATCAATTGGGAATGTTGATTTAATGTTGAATTGGATTTAATTGGATTGAATTCGAATTGGACATAAAATTACCCAAATTGACGAGACAAATATAGCATGAAAATGGATTTGATTTTTGATTCAATTGTGTTGGACACTAATTGATGATAATGAGCATGATTAATTAGGCTAATTGGTGTTTTGGAAATATTGATTTGGGTAATTAATTATGTTATACACTTTAGGTTAATTAAATTGTGAAATTGGAATTTTGTAATTTAATTAATTGGGCCAAATTTGGAATTGGGCTTGAAAAGTTGTAATTGGGCTTAAATGGGCTTGGTTGTACCAAGATTGGTTTAGGCAAATTGGTTGGATCCAATTGGGCCCAAAACCATTTCCATAAAGTCCAATTATAACTAATGGACCTTTAACTTTAATTGGGCCTAATGTGCCTAAATTGGTTTCTAGGCATATAAGGGTGATTCTTTAAATGGGCTTTAGTATTTGGGTTTGACCCAAGTTGACCAAAACTTCATGCCTTAAGAAATTAATTGAAAGCCCATTGGACTTTAATTAAATTAAATTAACATTGGATGTTAATCGGGCTTTGAGACCCGTAACGATTAAATTTGGAATTTAAGTCGTAAAGGTTCGTTAATAAAGTGTAATATTTAATTTAGAATTAAATAGTGAATTAGTATTAAATACATATTAAATTGGATTTAATGTTGTAGTTTAATTTAATTCGAGAATTCGTACTTTGAGTACTGATTCGCAAAACGAGTTGGACTCGCGCAAAATCAAATCATTGTTTGAACATTGGATGGTCATTAATTATCAGATTAATTAATTGGATTAGATTGATTGATAACATGCTTGTGTGAATACATGGTTGCGATGCATGAATAATGTATATCAGATGGATATTAGATGGGTGGGGCAATTTTGGAAATTGTTGTAATAAATTTAGAATTTATTAATTGGACCTGCGTGTCCAGCCTATTACCTCTTTGACTCTGTGTATTTCTCTTCTCACCTATTCCCTTCAATGTAAATGAGGTTTCTTTAGAAGTGTTATGTAACGGGTAGAAGTAATACTTGTGCTAGCGGGAGAGAGGAAATGGAGAGATTTGTTCTAGGAACAATGTGTTAAGTATTCATCCGCATATCATTATTATTTATATACGCGCCTTATTATGTGTTTAGAATGCATGTTTAAGGGTGTATGATGATGAAACCTTAACAAAGATAATAAATTGGTTGCCAATTTGCACGTGAAAAACCCTCACAAAATATTAAGCGTTTTTCCTTCCATTGAGTGATTCTTACTCAAGATCCAAGAATGGCATTGGTTTGTTGGCCAAAGTCAAGGCCTTTGTCCGTCGAGTATGTGTTTGAATCACGAAGGCTTTGTTCCATATTGTGTCTTGTCCAAGTTGTGATTTGTTGGCCAATGTCAAGATCACTTCTTGTCCATCGACATTGATTACGAAGCTTTCCATGGTCAATGGGTTCCGCTTAACTGGATCACTAAGTTTGTTCTGCCAAAGCCAAGGCTTAGTTGATTCAGAGGAAAAAGGTTAGGCAATATATTGGATATATTGGCATATATAAGATATATGTTTCGGACTTGGATGTCCACCTACTGGATCTAAGAATTGGATGGGATCCAATTGATCTTAGAGATCTACATAGTTAATTATCATACAATTTATTGGCCAAAGTCAAGATTGTGTGTTATTTAACGGGATCCTAGCCCACTAGGAAACAAGGTTTCCCGAGTACTCAACAGAGGATTAGATGCTCGCCGAAAAATAGTGGGAGGCAAGTATTAAATTTGCAATATTCGTTTAGTTACTTGCCATACGCGCTCATTACAAATATTTCGTCAAATAAATTATTTATTAGTTGAACTAATATTTAATGTTGTTTTAAATAAAACAGTTGGACTGTATTCAAACTATTTCATTTATAGTTGATTATATAATTGGATTATAGTAATCAATATATTTGAATTAATTAATTTCAATTACTAAGTTGATTTTATAATTGGATTATAGTAATCAATATAATTGAAGTTAACTAATTTAAATTATAGTTGATTATATAGTTGGACTATAGTAATCATTATATTTAATAGTACCTAAAATCGTTGATTAAATAGTTGGACTATTAGAATCAAGATAATTGAAAGATTGGTGTTTAAAACATAATCCTGGGTGAAAAATGTATTTAAACGACTTTAATTTTCAAATTGGGAATAAAATATCAGGATGGTCCTGGAAACTAATAAGTTACTTTATTTGATAAAATAACATATTAGGCCTAAGCCCGGAGTTAAGCAAATAGTAGAGCATGATATTTGGAATATTCATGTGATGATAACTTCAGTGCTTAATCCGTTAAGCTTGCCAAATAGACTCCTTAATTTCTTAATCAGAACTAAGGATTAGATCCTTATAGTATGATAATGAAATTGAAGGATCTTCATAGACCTATTTAGATTTTAGAAGTTCTAAATTGCAATAGTAAACTCTTGGAGAGTTAATGGCTATACTCAAGGAGACAAAACCAAAGTTTGCAATAAGGTAAGTAGCGCAAGGCGCACCTTAGTTCGATATTCTAGAAGGCCAAGGCTTGGCCAAAGGCTTCTGGAGTGTGGAAAATGGCAAAGGCAAAATCATTATAATCTTCTGGAAAGATAAATGACATATCCCAAAATGTTTGCCTAAATTGTGGCAAACGGGGACACGGAAGCGTGACTGCCATATGGACAAGGCAGACATGAAGGAATTGAAGAACGGGCAAGGCTCTGACTTCAAATATGTTTGTCATAAATATGTTCACTACTAGTATTAAAATTGGATTTTAGATACTTAGTGTGGTAAATAAATATGTACTGATGTGCAGAATCTGCTATGAGCAGGATACTGACTTCAGATTGAGATTAATCTGTGAATTGAAAACGGGACAAAAGTCGATGTTTTAATCGTAGATACCTAAGTTTAGGAACTACCATTAGGGTGTGTATTTAAATTAGGAAACTGTTACGATGTAACTAGTTTGACTAGAAACATTATCTCTATATCAGGGTTTAACCCGTTGCGGGTGTACCTTTATATTCTAGAACACTAAAGTGTTTCATTTTATAAAGATGATATTGAGATAAACACATTAGATGTGAATAACAGTATTTATATTTTGAATATAAATAAATCTCAAACATATAACATGACGAACAAATAGCTCAAACTGATTTGATCAGTTGAGACTTATAAGTGGCATTGTTGTCTGGGACACAATTAAACAAGACTCGTATGTCCACACTTTCGAAGAGTGGATACTAGGACAAATTTGATTCCATTCAAATAAAGTCTACGAATCTAGTTTATAAGGCAAAGTGCCTAAAACACTCTTTAATTGGTAAAAGTGCAAATGCCACCGATCTGTTAGCCCTTATTCATAGTGAAGTAAGTGGGCCCATATCTAGCTAGGCTAGAATTGGATATGAATATTTCGTGACCTTTACGGATGTGACATCGCGTTATGGTTATATGTTTCCTTAGAAACACAAATCAGAAACTTTTATAGTTTCGACACGAAGTTGACAAACAGATTGGCTAAAGTATAAAACCATCACGGTTAGATCATGATGAAAATACTTAAGCAATAATTTTCTCATACTTGAAAGAGTATAGTATTCTTTCAATGAGGACTCCTCTCGGAACACGTCAGTTTGACGGTGTGTCCGAACAGAGAAACCGAATTTTGTTGGACACGATAAGGTTAATCATGAGTCGCTCTAAGCTACCATTTCCTTCAACGGATAAGCATATACAGTGCAAAACTTATTTAGAATAAGTTTCCATAAAAATCTGTTTGACAGACTTCATATTAGATATGAACAGAAAAAGAAATCGGGTTTCTCATTCCTGAAGATTTGGGAATGCTAGGCATATGTTTGGATGATACCAAACTAGAACCCAAATCAGATAAGTGCCAAATTGTAGGTTATCATAGGGAAACCAAAGTATAGTACTTAAACAACTCACAAGAGAATAATGCAATTGTTGCTCACCATGCGGTTTTCCTAAGAGGAATACCTATATGCAGTGGTAAGTGGGAGGATAGTCAAACTCGATGAAAATCGAAATAATACTATTTCAGACACTGATTCCTTAATGGAACACAAATAGTTCATCAAGGATGAAACTATACCAGTAATCTTCGATACACAAGAACCACGTAAGTCGGAGAGAGTCAGAAAACAACCTGGGAGGTATGGGTTTCTGATCTCACCTCATAAAGATGACAATCTTATTGAGGAACACGAACTGACTACGTATGAGGAAGTGATACAAGGTATCGACTCCATATCATGGCAAAGTGTCATAAAATCCAAAATGGATTCCATGTATAACAACTTAGTTTGGATACTAGTTGATGTACCGCAAGGCATTGTGCCTATTGGTACTATATGAGTCTTCTAAGAAGACATACATGAAAGGCAACATACCAACGTACTAAGCTAGGCTTGTAGCGAAAAGGTATCGTTATCAACATTGTGTCGATCACGATGAAACCTTTTACTTGTTGCCACAGTAAATCCATTTGGATAATGCTTGCTGATGCTGCATGTTTCATTCATGAAATATGGCAGCTGAACGTCAAAATTGATTTCCTTAACGGAAACCTTTTGGAGGATTATTACAACATCCTGGCGGTTTTGTCGTACCAAAACTAGCAAACAAGGTTTGCAGGTTATTCGATCCATGGATGGATTGAAGCAAGCATCTTTGATGTAATCATAATGGTATATGATTTAATTCAAAACGAAATGATTCTTGTGTATATAAGCAGGTTAGTGGGAGCGCACTGACAATAAACATCCTAATAAATAATGATAATATGTCATTTCTTGGAAATGATATTCCCATAATAAAACAATGAAAAAGCTTGGCTTTCATGAAAATTCTCCGTAGAATTCTTGGGAGAAACAACCTTTATTCTAGGAATAAAGATCTATTGGGATAGATTTAAAGTTGTTAATAATCTCCGAGAACTCGTACATTGAAAAATGTACGCGATCTGGTGTCTCATACGCTTTGAGCATATGGAGTCACAATCAGGCCAATCCAAGTGATAGTCATTGGATTGATGTGAAGAACATCCTTTAGTATCTTAGAGTAACTAAGGATGCTGTCTTATACTTGGAGAATGAGAACTTGAAGTGACTGGGTTCACTGCTGCAAGTTTCCTAACGATAAATAAACGACTGTAAGTCGCAAGCGGTACTATACAATTTGAATAACAGAACAGTGAGCTGGAAATCTTCCAAGCAAGATACTGTTACCGAATAAACAACACAAAGTGGATTATTGCTGCAGCTGAGGCAGCAATAGAAGCCTTTTGGGTCGATAATAATCCTAATCAGATTAGGAGTAGTTCTGTTAGCAGCTGAGCTGGGCTACAGCGCAGGCTAAAGAATTAATGGTCTCATCAACAATCCAGATATATACTTCGATATTCATCTGATTCATTCGGATCATACATCGTGGCAATGTGATGATCGTATAAATCGCATCAGATGATAATCATGCAAATCCGGCTGACGAAAGTCTTTTCTCAGTAATTTGAGCGAACCGTACATAGTTCGGGTGTAGGACACTCGAGTGACTGGCTATAGGCCAAGTGGGAGATTGTTGGACAGTTATGACCCATAGCGTCACTATTTGTACAGATCATGGTGTTGTTGTACAAATTAACTATGTGACAAATGAGATTGCTCTCTTATCATTTGTGATTAGATCACCAAGATATATAATGATAGGAGGTCCATATGATTAGTTCATGGATTGAGATGATATGAGACAGTATCAATCCACGAAGGATTAATCATTAAATATCCCTAGTTAGAGTATTATCGAGATTGGACATCGATAATGCGAAAAAGACTAGTATTACACTTGTGCACGTTGTGAGGGCATAACATCATAGTTCTCATATATTTGGGTATAGGATACCATGCAAGTGTAGTAGGAGGTTGTGTTTTACCGACGGTACGAAAACAGCTTCGCTCTGGATAGACCCCTCTGAATTCCATTGGTAGTATGACTATGTGTCTATGGAAGTCCGAAATCAGGGTAGGTGTATTTGGTCTTAACCTGAGACTTGCACCGCTAATACTTGCGACAATCAATATACTTTGGTTTTAGGTCGTCCAGGGCTTTAATAGGTTCTGTGTACGCCTCTGCTGGGTATATTGATAATAGTAGTGTGTTGGGTGTGATGTCAAGACGGAAGTATCACTCCAGTCATAGTGGAGATGATAGTCACGTAGGATACATAACTGGTTCTCTTATGTACTGCAGTCATCGGGATAATATGACTAGGTCATGATTGTCCGATTATAGAGACTAGTTACCAGAGATCCGATATGTGCTTCGTACGGGGCAGACACAATTCCAGCCCCAGGCCTAGCATGTGACATCCGATACTGGATCGAGATACGCAATACTACGTATACTACGCCTGATATAGATCACATATTCCTGTAAGGATATTTCTGGAGAATTGGGTAGGCATGGCGCTTTGCTAGAAGCCAACCTTGTCTTGTAAATCGGTACAAACGTAGTACTAGGTACTTACGTGTTCGGATAGTCCGACGACCAGATTTACTGCCAACATATCCGGGGATCTCATGGGTCGCTTCCCGAAAATTCACCGATGACGTATGACTCGCACTTTAATTAATCTGGGATTAATTAGATGAGAGAGAAAATTAATCTGGGATTAATTACGGAGATATTTTATCTGGGATAAAATATTATTTTTGGAATTAATCGATAAAATAATATATTCGATATATTATACGAAATTGGATTTCGACGCGTAATTGAAATTAGATTTTAATTCAGGCGAACGAGTTAATTTAGAATTAATTCGTTAGCGACGTGAATAGTGATTTTGCTAGGCATAATTATTTAATTGCGTCGCAACGGAAAATTCGTTAATTTGGAATTAGCGAACCCGAGCCCGGGAGTGTTTGCGAGCGCACTCGCATTTTGAATTCAAGTGCGGCTCGTAAGTCACATCAAGCGTCAAATCATTAGTCACATCAAGCGTCAAATCACATGTCACTTTGAGTGATGTGACAATTTGTCACTTGAGTGATGTGAATAGTGGATGTAGTGGTTGTAGCCTTTAATGGCTTGACTTTTGGAAAGCAAAAAAAAAAAAAAATGAATTTTGGAAATTCATAAGTGTATTAGATACACAAATTCACCCAACCACCAACACTCTCTTCTCTCTTTTCTTCCTCTCCCTCTCATGCCCAAAATGGGTTGTTTTCCTCTTCTGGTTTTGGCCACTGCCAAGAGACAAGGAGAAGAAATGTGATGATTTTGATGCAAAATCAAGAGTGCTAGCACACAATGGAGACATCGTAAGGTGATAGGGAAACCGACTTGTGTGATTGGAATCATCAAACAAAGCTTGGAGCTTGATGAATGACCATGGCCGAGATTTTGGAGAGCTCAAAAACTGCCACTGCCGAATGCAACTTGGAGGAGAGCTTGAAGTTTTTTGTGTTCGCCGCATCGCTCAACCGCTCGATGTAAGTATTCCGCAACTTCTTTGTGTATTCACATGTATGTTTCTTGCTTGATAATGATCCTTGGGACCTTAGAGAATTCCAACAACATGTGGCATGATTTTATTAAGCTTTAAGTTTATAAATTGGATTTTTCAACTTAAAGCTTATTATTATTTAATTTGATTAAAATGACCAAATGGCTATTTTACCCCTCCAAATTCGGTTTGGCCTTATTTTTTAAGTTAGAAAATTTTGTTTTCTCATTTATCCGATACTGGATCGAGATACGCAATACTACGTATATTACGCCTAATATAGATCACATATTCCTGTAAGGATATTTCTGGAGAATTGGGTAGGCACGGTGCTTTGCTAGAAGCCAACCATGTCTTGTAAATCGATAAGAACGTGGTACCGGGTACGCATGTGTTCGGATTGTCCGATGACCGTATTTACTGCCAACATATCCAAGGATCTCTTGGGTCGCTTCCCAAAGATTCACCGATGACATTTGACTCGAACGAAATTAATCTATGATTAATTATGAGAGAGAGAATTAATCTGAGATTAATTACGGCAAGAATTTATCTGGGATAAAATTCGAATAGAAGAGAGAATGTGATTAATTTGGAATTAATCGATTAAATAATATATTGGATATATTAAATGAAATCGGATTTCAAAGCGGAATTAAAATTGGATTTTAATTCGGGCGAACGAATTAATTTGGAATTAATTCGTAATTGACTTTCGTAATAATTTTGCTAGACATTATTATTTAATTAAATTGGATTTAATTACGTCGCAACGGAAAATTCGTTTAATCGGATTAAATGAACCCGAGCCCGAAGTGTGTAGTCTCACCCGACTTGAATTTTGAATTTAAGTGTGTGACCCACTAACTTACATCACTAGTCAATCAAGTTTATGGAAGTTGTTGGGACCTTTTAATAAAACTTCTCCAACACACTTTGTTTTTGTTTTGCTTTTTGGAAAAGCATATACCACTTTTACAAGGCAACTTTGGTAATTGAGTTTTAGAAACAAAATATCAAAAACAAAAAATCTATCTCTCTCCCTCATTGCCGAGAGCTTCCTCCTCTCCCTTGGAAATTTTGTTGCAAAATTTCTTGCAAGCTAGCACTTCAAGAGTTAAGTGAATGTGATAGGGAAACTCACCCTTGAGTTTGAGATTCAAATCTAAGCTTGGAGCTTCCATCTTCAAAGAAAAGTTTTGAACTTCTCATCCAAATCAATGTAAGTTTTTTCCGCAACTCACTTGATTATTCACACACGAATCACGCTTAGAGATCTTTGGCATGTCTAGGACACTAACAATGGTATCAGAGAGAGATCTAAGCATGATTTGATTTTACGGTTCTTAACTTTATTTGGGAATTTTGTGCTTGGAGCTTATAAAATTCTAAATTGGTTGTTTGGATGTGGTTGGATGATGATGAATTGGATTTGTGCATCTTTGGAATTGAGAAAATTGGTTGGATCAAAATTTCCCTAATTCCCTAGCCATAGCTGAATGTATGAACCCTAATACACTCATGGTAATTTTTGAATTTTGACAATTGAATATGTTAAATGCATGAAATGAATATTGATTGTTGATTTAATTGGATTGAAATAAAAAATTGAATGTTATTTTATGCAATTGCCGTGCAATATAGCATGTTGGAATGAGTTGATTTTGCTTCAATTTGTGTTGGACATGAATTGGATGATTAAAACATGATTAATTAGTTTAATTGATGTTTTGGAAATATTAGATTAATTAATTAATTGTGGTAATTGCACTTTAATTAGATTAATATGTAATTTGAAATAATATGTTAATTTAATTTGTTGTATTTGGGTTTAATGAGTTTGGTTGGGCCAAACATGATTTTGAACAATTAGATTGGATCTAATTGGACCTAAAACCATTTCTATAAAATCCAAATATGACTTTTGAGACTTTAAATAATTTAATTGAGCATAATGGGTAGAAGTGTCATTTTACTCAAAAATAAAATAACAATTGAGTCGTAGCCGAACTGCATTGGAAGGTGAGCAGCACTCGCTCTCTTATTGGTTCATGTTTGTCAGTCTTTCGATAAATTACCGAACAGGGAGATATACATAATGGCAATGCTGCGCCTACGGTCGTTAAAAAAATAAAAAGCTCTCCTTCGATCTTCAGAATCAAAAATCCATTTGCAATTTTTCATTCAGAAATCTTATCCAAAAACAAAATAGTCATTACATTTTCAGGGCTTTAGAAACTGTTCCGTAAATCTTATCGTAAAAGAAAAGTTAAGAGAAAATGGCTCAGGCCGTTGAAGAATGGTACAAGCAGATGCCAATCATCACGCGCACGTATCTCACAGCCGCTGTCGTCACCACAGTCGGCTGCTCTCTCGATGTATGTCATCTCGTCTCTCGTGTTTGTATTTAAATTAGCAATTTGGGGGTTTTTGTAATATAGATTTTTATGCTTTTATGTATAATAAGGTTTTTTAATTTGATGGTGCAATTTGTGAGAGCTATTGCTTCTGGGCAATTGGGTTTGATTGTTTTGAGATGATTTTATCTGGATTTGTTTCAATTTTTTAAACTTTTGATGCTTTCATTTGGTTTTCATTTTACAATGTGGGTGTGTTAAAGTTTCGTCCTTTGTTTAGCAATAACTTCTTTGCTTAACTAATAGAATTGAAGATTTAGGGATTTTAGTTGATTATGGTTTGCTTTAATTGGAATTTCATTGCTTATGTTGTGAAGGGAGTGTGTGATGTCTGAATTCTGGAGATTCAAATGCTTTGGTTTGTTATTCTCATTAATTTTCCTTGTTTGTGTTAAAATTTTGCAGATAATATCCCCGCTTAATCTGTGCTTGCACCCAAAGTTAGTGGTTAAGCATTATCAGTTCTGGCGCCTTATCACCAATTTTCTTTTCTTCAAGAAAATGGGTAAGTTTCGTAATCAGGACTGGAGAACATCTAATAACGTTGTGGTGGTAAAATGGGCATTGATAGTTTCAAATTTTAAGAGTACAAGCATTTAGTTTTTTGGCCTTTTGACCTCTGGATGTGCTAGTTTAAAGATAAATTGCTACATCATATCAGTTTACTCCCGTTATAGGGATCAATCATACCTAATCACCTTTTGTTTATTGTAAACTTACAAGGAAGACATAAGTGCATTGTGTACTGTTGAACAACATGCTTATGTAAATGCATTGTGTACCGTTGAACAGCATGCTTACTTGATTGATGGTTTTACATCGATGAAGTTACGAATAATTGTAACTACTAATATGGCTGTGTCTTTATGATGCCAGATTTAGACTTTTTGTTCCATATGTTCTTTCTCGCTCGATACTGCAAGCTTCTTGAAGAGAACTCTTTTAGAGGAAGGACCGCAGATTTCTTTTACATGCTTTTATTTGGAGCTACTTTTCTAACCGGCACAGTTCTTGTTGGGGGGATGATACCTTACTTGTCAGAATCATTTGCGAAAATCATTTTCCTTAGCAATTCATTGACGCTCATGATGGTTAGTTTTCATTTGGTCATATTGCAAAAGTAAAGTTGATTTATCAATGATATTGTTGGTGATAACGGTTCTGGAAATCTCATTAGTCTCCCATACTCTATAGGTTTATGTTTGGAGCAAACAAAACCCTTTCATCCACATGAGTTTTTTGGGCCTTTTTACATTTACAGCAGCTTACCTACCATGGGTGAGTAAGCTTTATTTATTCCTCATGGTATTCTATTAGTATTTGGTTTTTATTCTATTTTTCTTTTATTAATCTTCTTTTAGTTAATAATAACGAAGCTTTCCTACATATAAGACAACCCTTTCTCCTTGCTTTCCTTGCAGGTTCTCTTGGGATTCTCGGTCTTAGTTGGCGCTAGCGCTTGGGTGGATCTGCTGGTGCGTTGCTAATTTCACATCAATGCCGAAAATATTGAAATGATATTTTTATTTGATATGGAACACTTTGCATGTTCTAACAATATTTCTCACTTACCAGCCTTGTTTTTTTTTCTCTCTCTGTTTTGAAACTGGAAAAAAAAATTGTATTTCAGGGAATGATAGCCGGTCATGCCTACTATTTTCTCGAAGACGTTTATCCTCGGATGACAGGACGCCGGCCCTTGAAAACCCCATCCTTTATCAAAGCACTGTTTGCAGATGAGGCTGTTGTGGTAGCACGTCCTGCAAACGTGAGATTTGCTCCACCACCTGCAGAGGAAGTTCACCAAGACTAATGCAAACCCTTGCCGGGACTGGACGGTACAGAAATTGTTGTGGGTCCATGTCTTTACCCAGACTTGCTAATTATGTTCTTTATGTCATACCTACATTTCTGTCTGGACTTTGTAACAGCTAGATCTGTCTGGATAAGTTTTGTAATCTATATGGAGGAATGAATGCTTTATAGTTATAAGGTCTGTTTGATATAATTTTTTAAATAGAACTTCTTCCAGTATAACTCTTAAAAGTATAAATTTTGATTAAAAAAAATATTTAGGTGTTTGATTGTGAGTGATAATTTTTATTAAACATTATAAAATTAATTTTTTGGATAATTTTTTTTAAATTGTGTTATGAAAGAAATGAAATAATATCCTTAAATTAAATAAGGATATTATAGACAATTCAAATATTAAAAAAAAAATTCAAGTTCTACTTTCAAAAATCCAAATTTTGAATTTTTGCTAATAGATGTAAAATTACGTTTTTAGTGTTCAAAAATTATATTTAAAATGCAGTCAAATATCACCAAAAATTTTGAAAAAAACTTCTGGGATCAAAAAAGTTCTTTTACATCTATTAAAAATCATATCTGTGTGATTGGGCATTTGTTAACTGGAGCATTAGCAATCAATGTTACATAATTCCAACAAACTTTTCTTCAGCACACATCATAATGTCTAAACCTCTTAAACATGAAAAGTTCACCCTTCCAAACTTGCGAAGAAATAAATCACACGCAATAACCAATTCTTCACATAGGCCATGAAGATATCAATTAATATATATATATATATATATATATATATCCCCTCCGGCAACAGTGCAACCTGTAACCATCTTTGTTAATGCATGCCAAAAATTTGCCTGACACCAGGAGCTTCACCAGAATAATAATACATCTGGATTTGTCTTTCTGGATCTCGTGCTCAACCTCAACTCCAGCATCCTTAACTCTCAAACCACTACGGACCTCTAGGAGTCATGTGCTTGGGTGAGGACGGGGAGCAGATGGCACTAAAACAACGAAGAGCATGGCTATCGGATGGGATGGTATTGGGCAGAAATTCTCTTGGGAGGCAACTTGCGCAGGATGTAGAGGTAGGACTAGAGGGGAGGGTAGGATCTCAACCAGCTGTTTAGACAATCCCATATTTAGATAAAATACCAAAGAACAAAAAAGGACAAAAAAAAATAGCATAATACCATGTAGTAGATCAAATTCAAAACTGGATGATCCAGAACATCCATCGATGCATTTGTATCAAAAGTTAACAGCACATCTGACAGATCCAATTTACGTTCAACAAATCCAGAACACAAAAAAGAATATGAAGAACCCCAATTTTGATTCTTGTAGAGCATCAATGATCATTATTAACCTTTCAGGGGCAGCAAGTGTGCTTGTTTGCAGTTAAATAAATCATTTGGTGGCTCACTTGACATAAATCACAATGTCCTACATAAACATGTTATGAATTAAGCTAGTTTGCATTTTACCTTTATTCTGCAACTTCACTACCACTACTGAAATTCTAAATTGAAACTTATCCTGTTTGGGTTATCATCCTGTCAAAGTCTTTAGACTTCTTTTTCTTCCCCCACACCACCCAGCCATAAAACTGGGACAAGATTAAAGCCAGATTCACGTTTTTCTTTTCTTGTGTAAATTGTAAAAAAAAAAGAAAAAAAAAAAAAAAAGATTTATAATTCCTCTCCCTTGTACTACAGAAACAAAGAATCAAATTATCACCAGTTATCTTATAGTCCATTTTCTACTTCCTCAAAGAGCAGGAAAAACACAATGGAGCTCAGGTCTTTTTGCAGAAATGTTGTTTCCTGAGATTGGTGAAATTTTTATACATAAACATAATTTTTCAAATTATAAGGCAAGTATGGAACAAGAATGAAGAGGATTAGCTTCGCTTAGCACTAAAATTCTGAAAACTCTTAATATAAGCTTAATCATGAGAAAATATTTTTTGAAACATACCACAAAGCATCGGATAAGGAAGCAAGTGAAGCAAATGGCTGTCACAGATCCAACCTGCAAAAAAGAGCACATATTACATCAATAACACTGGCTTGGTAACCAATATCCTAGCCTGTTTTCTTCATTAAAAAAAGATGAAAACAATTGCTGAAAACAATGAAGTAAATTTAATCCAGCGAATACCAAACTTGTAGAATGAGAAAAGATCATTTTCGATCTCTTAAAGGATCCATAATTGCAACTTCAAGTTGCAACTAGCATGGAAAAATACTCATTCCATCTATGTCATTCATCTGCACTACCACGTTTATGGTAGCAAAACATACAACTGCATTGATAGTATTGGAGGACTACCATTGAATACATTTCAGTGCAGCTTCTAGTGACACATAAATCACCAGATGATAACATGATTTACTTTTACAAGGATATGGCAGATCCCAGACCAAACCATTTTAGTAGGCGCATGATGGTGACTGAATCCCCTCCCACCCATGTGAGCGTGGTTCAAACCTCAGGCCACTTATACCACCACGACATTTTACCATTGAACCAACTAGCATACTTAAAAGGTCTTCACAAAGATAAATTTCTTGGAAGAAATTTAAATCTGAGCAGATCTATTGAAAGCTATAGTTTGCCAAATTCATTTCATTCAGAAAAATTACAAATCGAAATCCAACAAATAAATACAAAGGGACACAAGCTTCATTCAAAGTTACAAAAGTATCCAAGAAGATTCAGTCACGCACATGGTCTAATAGATTAACAATTAAAGGAAGAACCCAAACCTCGTGAAGTTTCTTTCTTCTCCCTTTTGATTCAATAGGGAAGCGTCTCAGCATGAAAAATAACCTACCAGCATAATAAGTGATAAACCATAAGAAGATTCACAAACAAAATAAGAAATAAAACACTAATACAAGTTAGTCAAAGGAATTGAAACCACTTTATTGCTCTAACCTCCTACATATAATTCAACATGAGGAAAAAAACTCACCTTCCTCCATATAGCAAGAAGCCTAGTGCTGCAATAAATGAAACCACTGAAGAAAAGAGCACCATAAAAGTATGAGCACTTCGATGAAAGAAGCAACATTTATAATGCATAGATAATTTAAGAAAATGAATGACAAAATGAAGTGCCAATCTCAATAACATGCTATATGAAAAACTAGTAGATGGTTGGATACGAGAACTTACCAGCAATAAATATCTTTCCAATGTATTCCACCACACTGCTGTCATCTCTCCATAGGTAAACCCAGATGCAAATCTGATATAAACACTTCATTTTGGTAAATTTTTGCTCGAGCTTACTAGAAAACAACGTTTGGATGTGAATTATAAGGGGCTGGTCAGCGTATGCTATGAAATTTGGATGAAAAACTATACTTCTGATATGATCCAGAATTCGCTTGGTCAGATTGGTGTATTTGGGTCGTTTTGGTGGATTCGGAAGATTCCTTGGGTTTTGGTGCTTGGGCCATACATGAGACTTTATATGAAGGCTTTATTATGTCTAAGACATGTATGGAATGAGTCTTGGACGAGCATGGGCTGCCTTGATTGATTTTAGGCTTAATTTCCAATTGGTGCATTAGCAGTTATGAGATTTGCGCAGGATTCGTATTTTGGCCGTAACTTTCTTATCCGATGTCTGATTTTGGTGATCAAGTTGCGCTGGAAAGAAGACTCAGAGATCTACAACTTTGTAGTTCACGTCAAAGTCAAATTCGGACTCCTTCTTGGTTAAAATGCGGACTCAATTTATCCCTACAGCTTTTATGTTTCATGTGTTTAAGATTGTATTATGTTTAAATGTGGTCTGAACTTTAATTAACTTAGAAATTGTTGGCGACTTGGTCGCGTAATTGGATTTTGATGACGTCAACGCAATTGACGACTTCGACGTGCAAACACGAAGCAATACAAAAAGTGTCGAAGCATATGAGGTGAAGAGCGAGAATGTGAAGACTTGCGGCAAATTGAAGAATATATTGCGAAGTCTTAGCTTAGGATTTAATTTGTAATGTGAGATGTAATATTCAAGTGCCTAAGCTCATAGGAATCATGCACTTTCACTTAGATGCATTAGGGGCATGTACAAAATGCACTAAAACCTTCAAATCTGCATTTTAGTATTTAGGGAAGCTCTCTGGAACCGGCATAGACCTTACCGGTCATTAAACCGGCCTTCCCCTGTTTCGCATGCCTACTGGAACCGGGCCATACCTCGCCGGTCTCCTCGCCGGTATCCATGCCGGTATTGGCATAGCAAATCATGCTCTCTGGAACCGGCACACTACTTACCGGTCTCCTCGCCGGTTTTCTCGCCGGTCCAACGGCTAGTTTTTTGAACGTTATGTTACCGTTGGAGCCCTAGACCGGCATGCCGGTATCCTCGCCGGTATGCTCGCCGGTCTCGCTGTAAGTTAGGGAAAGCTTTGCATTTTGTTATAAATAGAACCCTAACTCCTTTGCCTTAGGTTGGAGACTTAATACATAATCTTCATACATTCTCAAAGGCAAGAATAGAGTGTTCAAAACCTTCATATTCATAAACACTCATCCAAGCTCACACACACACCTTCCATACATTTAGTGAGCTTAGAAACACTTGGGTTTGCTCTCACACAATCTTCTTATTATTTGTGAGTGCCCAAGCGTGATTTAATTCTTTCATATCAAAACACTTGTGATTTGTGAAATCCCATTGTTTGGGTAAGTTGTAAAGGTTTGTGAGTGAGCCTACGTAGAAAACTCAAACTTGTAAAAGGTTCGGAGTGCGCCTTGGCGGAAAACTCTTGGTTACGAGTGAACCACGAAAAACTCGATTCTAGTGGAAATCTTCAAGCGAGGCTTGGGGGAGTGGACGTAGGCACGTTTGGCCGAACCACTATAAATCTTGGTGTTGTATTTCTCTTTCCCTTAACCTTTACTTATTTGCAAGTTTATTTACATTTATATTATTGATTAGAAAACTTGCATATAGGTCGTTATTTACAATAGAGAAAATTAACCTAAAGCCTATTTGGTAATAAGAGCTTAAAATCGGCAAAGATTTTATAATTCCGCATTTATAGCGATAACCCAATTCACCCCCCTCTTGGGTATAGAGATTTCTTGTCGCTATTGCTTGTAGGTACTTTCAGTTGGTATCAGAGCGAGGTATTCTCAAGAAAGACTTAACCGTCCGAGAATAGACTATGGGATCTACGAGCCACTCTTCAAATTTTGCCGAGGGATATTCAACAACTAGACCTCCATTTTACACCGGAACCGACTACAACTATTGGAAGTCAAGAATGTTAACTTATCTCCTAGCCAATGATCCGCCATCCTATTTGGTCATCACACGGGGTGCCAGTATGCCAATGACAAAGGATAGAAATGGGGTTGAAATTCCGAAGCCAAGTTCAGAATGGGATAGTGAGGATTTAAAGCAAGCCTCACAAAATGCTAAAGCTCTCAACCAACTTCAATGTGGCATTGATCGGGAGCAAATAAACAAACTTCCAGAGTATGGCAACGCATATGATTTATGGAAGTCATTGGAAATGGTCAATGAGGGCACAAGTCAAGTGAAGGAATCGAAAATCAACCGGTTCATGTGCGAATTGGACAATTTCAAGATGGAATCCGGGGAAGAAATTGATCACATGATTTCGAGGTTTACGGTCATCATCAATCATTTGGGAGCATTGGGAAAAGTCATCGGGACATCGGATCAAGTGAAGAAAATCTTGAGATCACTCCCAAAGGAATTTAGAAGCTATACCTCCTCCATTAAAGAAGCAAATGACATAAACACATTGAAGATGGATGATTTGGTCGGCAAATTGCTTGAGTACGAAATGGAAATCAAAATGGACAAAAAGGAGGAAGATGAGAAAAGGACAAGGAAATCCTTGGCCTTAAAAGCAAGAAGAAAAGATGAGTCAAGCTCAAGTGAAGAAGAAGATAGTGATGATGAGTTGGCTCAAATAAACAAGAACTTGAAGAAGCTTCTTAAGTCCGTAAATAAAAAGGGAAAATCAAAGACGGATGAAAAGAATGAAGAGAAGTGGCCTCGGAAGAATAAGAAAATTATGTGTTATGAATGCAACAAACCGGGTCACATAGCTACCGATTGCCCATTGAGGAAAATGAAAGGAAAATCAAAGAAAAAGGCAATGAAAGCAACTTCAACTTGGAGCGATAGCGATTCAAGCTCATCCGAGGAGGAAGAAGTTGAAGATAAATCAATAGCATTTATGGCTATCACGGATGAAGACATCCTATTTGAAATTGAAGAAGAAAGCGAAGAAGAAGAGGTACACAATTCTGAATTACTTGATGCTTTTAATGGTTTAAAAGAATTATGTGATGTGCTTAAAAAGAAATTGAAACTAGTTAAAAATGAGCACGCTACACTTAAAATTGAACATGCAACTAGTATGGATAAAATTCATGTTTTAGATTATGATATGATATGCTTAAAGGCTAAACATGAAAAAGAAATTGCATGCCTAAATGATGAAAATGCATGTTTAAAATTGAAAAAGCTAGAACTTGAAAATGCCATATCAAATATGCCATCTAGCTCTAAGACATGCACCTGTGAATCTATATTGAATGAAAATGTTTTATTGAACACTAAGGTTATAGATTTGCAAAACTTACTTAGCAAATTCACATTGGGACATAAAATTTTTAATATGCTTATTAGTTCCCAAAAATGTGCTTTTAAAAGAGAAGGATTAGGATATAGGCCTTACATTAAAAGAAAATTTTTGAAGAATTATTTTGTTAAAGCATCCGATTCTCATGCTAAGAATGTTGTAAATGAAAATGTCACATGTCATGCTTGCAATGAAAAAGGACATAAAATTTTTGAATGCATGTTTAAGGATGTGATTAAGAATGCATGGATTCCTCAAGGAATCAAAACTAACCCCAATGGACCCAAGAAAGTTTGGGTACCAAAGTGTAATTGATAAATTTGTAGGGGGAGCTTTGGGAATGGATCTTTAAAGAGAATTGCAAAATTGATCCCAAAGGCTCAAGGAAATGAGGAATCGCAACGGTAAAGGTAAAATCCGTACTCACGGAAACATTGGTACCGTTTCCTCTAAATTATGTATGTATGCATATTTCAAATTGATATAAATATTTTGAAGCATACAAAATGATTAGGCAAGTATTCAAACTTCTATTGATATCGATTTTCTTTTGATATCACTAAGTGCCTTAATCATATATTTAAACCCCTATTCTATTTCAATTGGCATCACATGAAACTTATTGAGTTAAATTTCATATATGTGATCATTTGATTTTGCATTGAAAATGACTTTGCCATGTAACATAATTATATAATCATGAAAAGCATGGATTTTGATTGTTTAGTAATTGGTAAGATATTCATAAGAAAACAATCATTAATATGCATTGAAGTCATTGATTTTAATTGGTATCATGATATATAATGACTTATTTCATTTGATATCACAATTAGGGAGATACAATGCTTAAAGTGATATGATACTCAATTGGATTCATTGATATAAATTATTAGTTGGTATCATGAGTGCATAATCTTTTGAAACTTGCATTATACATGATCTTTTCATCTTATGACAAAAAGGGGGAAATGCCAAAATGTGCATATTTTTTATTTTGGTCTCTTTTTATAGCACATATATAATTGGTATCTCATTTAGATTTAAATTTTACTTCTCCACTTTTTGATAATGTCAAAGGGGGAGAAATCATTAGAAATGAGATTAAAACTTGTTTAACCCTCACCCTTGGTTTAAGGGGGAGTAAATGTACTAATGTGTTTGTCAAGTTGTTATAGAGCTATTTTGAAGACAATGACTCATTGAGGGGGAGCTTATGTTGAGGGGGAGCAAAATGGTCAAATTTGGACTCAAAGAAGCTCACAAGTATCAACAAGTTTTAAGGGGTTGCCATCATCAAAAAGGGGGAGATTGTTGGCGACTTGGTCGCGTAATTGGATTTTGATGACGTCAACGCAATTGACGACTTCGACGTGCAAACACGAAGCAATACAAAAAGTGTCGAAGCATATGAGGTGAAGAGCGAGAATGTGAAGACTTGCGGCAAATTGAAGAATATATTGCGAAGTCTTAGCTTAGGATTTAATTTGTAATGTGAGATGTAATATTCAAGTGCCTAAGCTCATAGGAATCATGCACTTTCACTTAGATGCATTAGGGGCATGTACAAAATGCACTAAAACCTTCAAATCTGCATTTTAGTATTTAGGGAAGCTCTCTGGAACCGGCATAGACCTTACCGGTCATTAAACCGGCCTTCCCCTGTTTCGCATGCCTACTGGAACCGGGCCATACCTCGCCGGTCTCCTCGCCGGTATCCATGCCGGTATTGGCATAGCAAATCATGCTCTCTGGAACCGGCACACTACTTACCGGTCTCCTCGCCGGTTTTCTCGCCGGTCCAACGGCTAGTTTTTTGAACGTTATGTTACCGTTGGAGCCCTAGACCGGCATGCCGGTATCCTCGCCGGTATGCTCGCCGGTCTCGCTGTAAGTTAGGGAAAGCTTTGCATTTTGTTATAAATAGAACCCTAACTCCTTTGCCTTAGGTTGGAGACTTAATACATAATCTTCATACATTCTCAAAGGCAAGAATAGAGTGTTCAAAACCTTCATATTCATAAACACTCATCCAAGCTCACACACACACCTTCCATACATTTAGTGAGCTTAGAAACACTTGGGTTTGCTCTCACACAATCTTCTTATTATTTGTGAGTGCCCAAGCGTGATTTAATTCTTTCATATCAAAACACTTGTGATTTGTGAAATCCATTGTTTGGGTAAGTTGTAAAGGTTTGTGAGTGAGCCTACGTAGAAAACTCAAACTTGTAAAAGGTTCGGAGTGCGCCTTGGCGGAAAACTCTTGGTTACGAGTGAACCACGAAAAACTCGATTCTAGTGGAAATCTTCAAGCGAGGCTTGGGGGAGTGGACGTAGGCACGTTTGGCCGAACCACTATAAATCTTGGTGTTGTATTTCTCTTTCCCTTAACCTTTACTTATTTGCAAGTTTATTTACATTTATATTATTGATTAGAAAACTTGCATATAGGTCGTTATTTACAATAGAGAAAATTAACCTAAAGCCTATTTGGTAATAAGAGCTTAAAATCGGCAAAGATTTTATAATTCCGCATTTATAGCGATAACCCAATTCACCCCCCCTCTTGGGTATAGAGATTTCTTGTCGCTATTGCTTGTAGGTACTTTCAGAAATGTCATGCATGAAAATTTGAAGGCTTTTATGTGTTATTGGGTTTATTTTACTAGGATTTTATTATGTTTGAGTAGAATTAGGGTTAGCCACCTATTTAAAGGAGCATTATTCACTGTAATTGATAATTAATTAAAAGCATTTTTTTAACAAAAACAAAGTGACTTGCATGATGCATGTGTGTGTTGTTGGAAATTCTTCAAATCTTCAAATATACTTGTTTGGATGGAGGAGGGACATGTCCCTTGGATGGTACCCCATGGGGACATATCCTCCAATTGTGTGTAAAATGATCCTATGCTCCAAGGGGTGCATAGGGGGTATAACTCTTTGGAGGGTTGCACCACAACCCTAAGGGTGCCTTTGAGGCATCCTTCCATGCTTATAAAATGAAGCTTTATGTTCCTTTTAACACACAGAAAAGAAATCTGAATTTCATCCAAAAAGAATAGAGTCTCATATTGTTTTTTGAGTCTGAGAGAGTTCCACCATATTCCAAGTTCAAGATCTTGTTAAGGTGTGCCCCTTGAACAAGAGGAATCCGGGTTATCCTGGGAGAACATTAGCCAAAAATCCGTAGAGCACCGAGACGGGGCTGATAAGTTCTTAAAGACAGAGAAACTTCTCGATCCGGACTATTGCATTCGTCATTTTTTCCAGGTTCTAATATATCTTAAGTTTTAGGGTTTTGTCTAGATTGGTTGCATAGTTTGGATGTGATCTGTTTGTTTGCATGTTATTTACTGTTTAATGACTACTAGAACAACATGTGTGGCCGTGATTGCGTCATATTGAGGGAGTGGATTCTTCCTTGGTTTTACGGAACAAAGATTTATCAACGTGTGGCAAGCGTTATGGCGCTGTATCGCTGTTCAAGATTCTCCAAAGAAATAATGAAAGGTTCTTAAAGACAAGGTTCCTTAAGGGTTGGACTTGATCTTGGAAGGATTTTGTTCTTACAAAATCAAGATTTGCAGTTCTTGGGGCATAGAACACGTGGAGGGGTCTTCTTGGAATCAAACACAAGAAAGTTCTAATCAACTTATAAATTGATTCTCCATCTATATCATAGCGTGCATCTTGAATATTTTTAGCATGACTGGAAATTTGAACTCCTTATCCAAGATTAATCTCTTGGACAGCGAAAACAAGCATATTTGTAAAAAAAAAGTTTCGAGGGGTTTTCCCTCCCACACCCTCCTCCCTGTAACTCAGAAATCTCATCAGGACAATAACTGGATCCCCAACCTTTACTGATAATTAAGAGACTCATATGACATTCTTCCCTAGATAGGTAGCTCCTGGGGAATTTGATTCTCTGATCTCTTGATTGAAAAATATTAATACTATAACTTTGACTTTGATTATGGGCAGTTTAGCAGTTGCATGATATTGTTCAACCTAATACTGTGTGTAAGGACTACAAAGGGAGCTTAGAAATTTCAAAGTAATGCTAGTAAATGAACACCTAGGCTGCTTCCTCATAGAGTTTTATAAGAATTCTTGTAGAGTGGTATGAATGTACGAGCATTGTTTAAAAAAACACTAGAGGCGGCCGCCTCGCGGCGACGGCGCGTTGAGGCGGCCGCCTTATGCGTTTTTTGGTAGGCGGACGCTTTTTTCTGTTGAGGCGGCCGCCTCACGCCGATTTGCCTCAACAGAAAAAAGTTTTTTTTTTATTTTAAAATTTTTTAACTGAAACGACGACGTTTTGGATCCAAAACGTCGTCGTTTTAGTCATTAAAATGAAAAAAAAAATTAAAATGAAATTTTTTTTTAAGGTTTTAATTTTGCCTTCATCTCCCTCGTCCCTCTCTCGTTCTCGTCAACTCTCTTTCTCGGCCAAGCATCTCTCGTTCTCGGCGACGGCAAGGAAAGGATTCTCGGCGACGGCTGAAGTTCTCGGCGACAGCGGCAGCATCTCCAGCAACGTAAGCCTTCTGCATCCAGCGTAAGCTAGCAAAATGCCGATTACATTTGACTAATTCAGTTTCAAAGAATCAAAGATGCATTTAGTCAACAATATTATTGTTCTTTTGTATTATTTTTAAATTTGGAAGCCATCACCATATAATTAATTACCTTGTACAGAGTAACTCTCTTCGAAGCAGAATTAAAATTTTGGTATATGTTAAGGAAATTCAATCCGATAAATTCAATTTTAATTCTATTTTAAAAATTAAAATGATCAGATCCTTTCCTTGCTAAAGTATATTTTGGTATACCAAAACAATTAAACAGTGACCTTTACATATACCAAAATATGCTTTACTCCTTAACAGAGTAACTCTCAGGAATGAATCCTCTCTAATTGTCATATGCTTTAGGATCTGTAACTGTAAGTTGCCATCAAATTATATCTGTTTGTTTAATAAATATACTGTAAGTGTCCATAGGATCTGTGACTGGTTATGTTTCTGTTTATGGTTTGAACTTTGAATTGAATTGGATGTAATTTTTTTCAGTAAAATGTCGAATCGAACAGATCCGGCCTGGAAATACGGGCATGAAGTTACTGTGGACGATGGAAATGGTTCATATAAGTATATTGAATGTCATTTTTGCACAAGGACAATCAAAGGGGGTGTATACAGAATGAAAGAACATCTTGCGGGTATAAGGGGTAATGTTGCGTCATGTACGATGGTTCCTCCAGAAGTGCAATCTGAGATGAAAGAATATATGAAGAAAAAACAAGATACAAAAAAGGTTGCACAACTTTATCGAGAAGAACGGATTGATGAAGGTGCAACCCTACACCGCACTTCTTTTGGTAGTTCAAATAGTATATCGCAGAGAACAATTAGAGGGCCAATGGATAGATTTGTGGTTCATCTTGAAGAGGGAGAATTGGCGGACAATCCGGTACAACCCTCACAAGGAAGTGTTCAAGATCTTCGTAATCAGACGATACAAGATATTGGTAGGTTTTTTTATGAGAATGGCATTGCCTTTAATGTTGCTAATAGTCCATCATTTGTTAATATGGTACGATCAATTGGAAATTTTGGCCGTGGACTAAAACCGCCGACACCATATGAGTTATCAACAACTATACTAAAAAAGGAGTTAGACAATACTAGAGAAGTTGTTGATGAAGTAAAGAAAACATGGAGCCAAACAGAGGTTAGCATTATGTCAGATGGGTGGAAGGATATGAGAGGAAGACAATTGATAAACTTCCTTGTGAACAATCCTTTTGGAACAATTTTTCTTAAATCTGTGGATGTTAGCGATGTGGTGAAGGATGCAAATTTATTGTTCAACACGATTGTGGTGGACGCCGTGTGCAGCGCATTGTATTGATTTAATCCTTGAAGATATTGGGAAGCTACCTCAACATAAAAATGCATTGTAAAAGCTAAAAAGGTAAAAATATTAGAAAGCTACCGCAACATATTTTATTAAATATCTTCTTATTTGAAATCATTAATTCATGATTGTTAATTTCATTTAACAGGTTAGTAATTTCATTTATAATCATGGAGCGGTGTTGGCTTTGATGAGAAGTTTCGCAAATAAGGATTTAGTTCGGCCCGCACCGACAAGGTTTGCAACTGCTTTCTTAACATTAGAAAGCATGTATGGTTTGAAGGAATCCTTGGAGCAAATGTTTACTTCAAAAGAGTGGAATGAACTTACTTTCTCCAAGAAGTCTGAAGGGAAAGATGCAAAAAAAGTAATTTTTAATGATAGGTTTTGGACTTATGTTGCTTATGCATTGAAAACAACCAAACCTTTAGTTCATGTGTTGCGAATGACAGATGGCGAAAAATATCCTTGTATGGGATTTATATATGGTGCCATGGATAGGGCAAAAGAGGAGATAGCAAAAAATTTGGGAAATGAGGCCGGTGCATACAAGGAGATATGGAAAATAATTGATGATAGGTAGGAGTCTCAGTTGCACCGTCAATTGCATGCAGCTGCTTATTTTTTGAATCCTCAAATCCAGTATGCAAGCACTCCTCCTTCCCATCATCCGGAGATTAGGCGTGGGTATCTTTTATGCTTGGACAAACTGTTGCCCAATCCCGATGATCAATGTGCGGCAGATATACAATCAGATGCCTTTCTAAATAAGCAAGGATTATTTGGCACCAGTATGGCCAAACAAACCGTCTTCAATCGTAGTCCTGGTATGTGAATTATCACTTTTGTGTAATTATTAACTATAAGATATTATATGAATTTTGAAAGTGTATATTCAATCTTATTGTAGCTGACTGGTGGAGAGCATTCGGCGGTGAAGCTCCTCAACTGCAATCTTTAGCAATAAAGATTTTAAGTCTAACATGCTCATCATCGGGGTGTGAATGCAATTGGAGTGCATTTAATATGGTATGATCTAATAATAACTAGTGTTTTGTGAATACTTACTTTATTCAACTTCTGATAATTTGAATAAATAAATTGTAGATTCATACAAAGAAGAGAAATAGATTATCCACCGAGAAATTGAACTCATTAGTATACATAATGTACAATATGCGATTGAAGCAAAAATACATGAAAAAACATTCATTTCAATCGGTTGATGATCCTTTGATTGAGGATGAGTTGCCTTCTGATGATGAGTGGGTGGCTGGAGAAAGCTTTGTGGAGAATACTTTCATTGAACAACCGAGTGGCAGTAGAGCACCTGCACAAAAAAGAAGCAGAGACCAAAGTAAGTTAATCTTGTACAAATAATGCAACTTATGTAATCAAATTTAAAAATAATACGACTTTATGTTATTTGTTAGGGAAAAGGAAAACTCCACAATTAGTGGATGAAGACACTACAAGTGAAGGGGGTTCTTTCGATGATGACCCATCTGATGGTGACAGAGATTTTGACCCAAGCTTCATGCCGCTAGACACTAATGATAGCTTGTTTAAGGATTAGTTATCAATAATTTTTTGAACAAACTATGTATTATGAAGAAAGTAATGTAATTTGGATTACTTATCAATAGTTTTTTGAACATATTATGAATTATGAAGAAATGAATGTATTTTTTATTATTTCCCCGATTTCCGCATTGAGGCGCCCGCCTCGCCGCCTCGAGGCGGTCCGCCTCGCGCCTCAATGGCCGGCCGCCTCGAGGCGCCGCACCGTATTTTTAAACATTGTGTACGAGTTCAGATATTTGTCATCTTCCAATATTTCTGCCATTTTGAAGTAACCAAAAGGCATAGACCATGTAAGTTGTACTTATAACCACCAAAATGAAGCCTACATTGAATAAATAAACACAAATGATAGCAACTGCTCTAGAATCTAAAGAATGAACCAGCTATAAAATATACTGTCAAAACCACTGCTGTATAAAAGAACAGGAGAAAGTGAGACGGAACACACCTGTATAAAATAAATCACTCCATTGACAGAGATATAAAAGATCCTGAGTTTATCAGTTGGTAAGCTTCTTGCCTGCCAGTCAATTAAAACGTTAGTATTTCCCTGATAGTATCAAAGAAATGACAGCATCTATTTGCAGATAACCTGACCTGATAGCATCATAATCACATTATTTACTTGCCTGGTGGTATATCTCCGCCCAAAAGAGGAGAAGTAATGTGTATGTCGAGAAAAACAACAGTCCCGGAAGATCTAATAATACAAGTGTAAGCACCTGATTCAATATACAGCAGCACTATGTCAGTAAAAAGGCCTTAGGCATTCTAGAAGCCAAGTTGTGCAGAAAAAAGCAAAGTGTAATCTAATTCACTTCAACGCGTAGATCCAGGGATTATGAACCCAGAAACTTTATTTACCAATAGTCTAGAATGTTCGCACAAGCACTGAAAGAAGGGGGGAAAAGCGCACATGTTCCTGCTCTTTCATAATTAAAGAATATCATATTGATGAAGCTATGGACTGAATAAACAGTGAGGAAGAATTTTTTTTTTTTTTTGAAATCGTTGGGAACCCCACCGCCAAACCACCCTTTCCAGGCTTAAGCGGAGCAGGTAAAACCTCTGGCTGTCTCAAGCTCTTACAAGAAACGCACTCTCTGGATTCAAACCCAAGACCTCAAGGTGAGATCCTGAACCCTACACCACCAGTGAGGAAGATATCAAGGCTCTTACAACAGTGAGGAAGATATCAAGAATATCTTCATTATTTTCATATACCAAAACAACATTTAAAGATCGAAAGCCATTGCATGAGTAGTTGATCAACATTAGAATTGGCATTTATTACTTATTAGAACTATAGCAAACTGACCTTGGGATGCAAAAGAAACACTTGCAAGTGAAACCCAAACACAATAGCACGTACTGTTACATAGAAAAGACAAAAATCATAGTCAAATTAACGTCCAATGAGAAAAAGAGGTGACTGATGGCAATCACAACATCAAAAAGACTTTAGTCGTCACCTCCATTTACAACGAAGTTCATAAGATGAAAGACCTTCTGTGTTGTCCAAACCATATTCAGGCACTCTCAACTCAATCCTTATTAATTGTATCTGCACATCATAAACATCAATCACAAAATCTCATAATTCATCTTAACTAATCTCGCCGCAAAATCATAGCACGCACAAACGTCCCACGAATGCTCATCTTTTCATAAACTACAGTACCCAACATCACTTCAAAATATTTCCTAATTTTGAAGATACTCCTTAACAACAATAATAAAATGAAAAAATTTCCATGAATTCCCCAAAATTAAATTTACAACAAACTCATTCTAATTCGATTTAGACAAAACTCGGAAAATTAAATCTCGAACAAGAAAATATGAACATAAAATAAAGAGAGGAAAATAATTTATAATTACCAGAGCAAGAGAAGAGACAAGATCGTAAGCAGCACATAGAGCGTAGAAGATCCCGTCCTGCCACTGAGTCGACTCGTTGTTATCGTCCCACCAGCTCGTGAGCATAGTTCCTAACTCGAAAGGCGATAAGTTCAGTGGCAGTCCCGTAATTCTCCTCCTCTTATTCTTCAAACTTTCCCGAGCTTTCTCGAGAAAGTCAAATTCCTTTCTCCTCCTTCCAAACAAACACCAGCTGCCTCGAGAAGACCAGCTCAGCTGAAACAAACACATGAGAGATGAAAGGATCTAAGAATTAACTCTATACCAGACGGATCAACGGCTGCGGTTAGTTTCCTTTGTTGTTTACACGTGGTCCCAATAATTCTGGTCCGGTTTCCTCAATATTTAAAATATATATATATTTGACACGTGTAAAAAAAAAACACGGGTTACTATTTGTTAGTGTGTTTTATTCGTTTGTTGTTGGTTCACTGCAGTGAACTGGCGAAGTGAATATAGTAGTATTGTAGAAGTGTTTCGTCATTTTATTGTTTCTGCGTTTTCTTTTTTTCCTTTTTTATTTTCAAGTTTTAGTATTACATTGATTCGTTATAAAAAGAAAGCGCGTTTACACGGGAATTATAAATAATCTTAATATTTTAAAATTTCAATTTAATTTGAGGTATAATTTTATTCTCATCATATTTATATTTATTTTTTATCCATTTCATTATAATTGATAAATGTGACTGAGAATTGTATGATTTATATTATAACTGAGTTGTATATTAAAATATGATTGTGAGTACTGTTGTGACAACAATTTTATAACTGATTTTGAACTTGTGAAATTCATAATTTGAGATATATTCATTGATAAAAATTATATGTGAAAATGTTAAATGCATGTAATATCTTACAAATTATTATTTGAAGTTATAAAAAATAAGCCAAATCTTGGTTGTGTACGCATTTTTCATTTTAATTTTTTTGAGTGGCAAACTTATTATTACTCCATTTTGTTAGATATATTTATTGTTAGTTCCATTTTTATTGACAATGTCCGTAATAAAACAAGTTCAGTTGAATTATAATTAGTCTTGAAGAACTTAGAGCAATTGGACTGATATTTGGCAGACTGAGCATGAAGGAATCAATTTGTGTTCGTGCTGCGTTCGTGTATACGTTCGAACGAGTGGCGTTAGTGTCACGTTCGTGTTTACATTCGAACGAAACTTGGCAGAAGGTTCCCGTGCGTAATGCGTTTATCATTTCGTTCAAACGATACCATCCAGTGAGTTTGCGTTCGAGACAACGTTCGAACGAAACCTTCAAAGTGAGCACGCGTTCGAGTGGCGTTCGAATGCCCATGCGTAAGTGACTTATTTTGGATGCGTTTTTAACCTATTTTGCACTTGGAAACCTTTTCTATTTGCCCTACATATAGAAAGAACATTAAGCCACATTCACAATGGATGAAAACATAATCTCTCAAAGCCTCAAACCTTCATAGCTTTTCAACCTACTTATTTCTCACCTTGAAGACTTCCTTACTTTTCTTCTCTTCTCTGTTTATGGTGAGATCGATCTTTGTTAAATTGTCAACACAACCAAACTCAATTTTTTAAACCTTCAGAGTTGTCAAGGAGGAAGATTGGTAGTAGGAGTTCCAGCGTTCAGAGCTTGCAAAGTTGATCCGCTCAGAGACTTCAGAGGTTCTGAAGAAAACTGTGGGGTACGGGCTTGAAGAGTTCTTCGAGTTATTGCAGTTTAGAGATACTAGAGTCGATGAAGTTGTCGGCATAGGTCTTTTACCATCACTGTAAGTTTTTTTTTATTATAGTGGATTTTGGACTGGTAGCCGAGATATCCGGAGTTATTTTTTACTCGCACGAGTTTTCCTCTTCGTCACCAAAATACTTGTGTTGATTTTGTGTGATTGGTTTTAATATTCTGCAGTATATTATAATTTCTTAGAAGTAAGGGTGTTTGTTGATAATCCATAGTACATTAATTATGGCTTGTCTTAGTTAATGTGATTAATTCCGCAAAGGGTCGGAACCTAAGACTAAAACCGAATTTTCAAGTGGCAAACTTATTATTACTCCATTTTATTAGATATATTTATGTCATTTGATATATAAGTAGACTAAATGAGAAGACTTTTTTTTGCTTGTATTGAAAAGATGCCTTATGATTTTGGGCTCATTAGGGAACGGAAATTATATTATGTGTCGGGTGTATATGTCATCTCTCTCACAGCAGGCGGGTCTCACAACTGTGTAGGGCCCGCCTGCTGTGAGAGAGATGGCATATACACCCGGCACATGATATACCACCTCCATTAGGGAATCCCCTTAATAATTGGGTATTTATAATTTTAAAATATTATATTTTACCATTAATTTTTGGTCAAATAAATATTTTACTAGTTTTTCATTTAAATCTTAACTCTAGCCCGTTATATTTTAATATTAAGGTCAACAAACGACCAACTAACGAAACAATAATAAAATATTAAATTTTATATAATTTCAATAAAATATTATTTTACCATAATTTTAATAATAAATTATAATATTAAAATTCTCAGTATTCATTTACTATTTTGTCATAAATTTAGTAATAAAAAATAAATAACTATAATAAGAAAAGCTTAGCAATAAAATGGTTAATGTTGATGACATAAAGTTTACATGACGAGTTTACAAGATATATATATATATAATAAATGTATTAATTTGGTGGCACCGAAATATTTATACTGATAATTATTAAATTGTAAAAAAAATTCACAATCAGAACAAGGACAAACGGGCAACAGAGGGTGAGAGGAGTGTACTATTTTAACTCTCTTAGCATCAGCCTCCTGCGTGGACGTAATTTGAGGGACAGGCAGATTAGATTAGAACACCTCACCTATTCTGTTCCCAGGACTCTATGTCCTGCTCTTTTCACTGCCTTACTTGTGACCCAAATAAATATGTAATTTTGGATTTTGGAATTTTATTATATAGATGGCAAGATTACTCAGGACTTGCATCAGCAAAATTTTAAAAAGATCCTGATCCAAATTCTTAGAAAAAAAAAATCAGATTTAGGTATGAGATTTCTGGACTCATACGGATCTCGATATAAATTGGAGTGTCGAACATTGGTTGGCCAAGATTGGGACTGGCCCAACTTGTTTGTCAACCCTATTTGGAGTGAGTTATAACTTTTATAATTTATTATTATGATTATTTACATTTTATTATTAAACTTGAAGGCAATAAAAGTGGGTTAGAAAAAAATGTCAATTACCTTCAATTTGTTGGGCATGGCTTGTGAGAAGTTCAATGGAATATTGAACTGAGTTGATTACTCTTCTCAATTTGGGCATGCACACACATCCAATTCCATTAGGGTCCTCCTCCTCATTTTGTATGTTTGTGACTCCTCACTTAATTAGGGTTTCTAGATGTGTTTTCAGTTCTAATTGCTTTTTGACAGTTGTCGATTTTTCCAACCCCCTTTTCCGGAAGCCCATTGACTTGTATAGATGATTTTTAGGTGGATGTGTCCATTGATGGACTAATAAGTTGTCTGCATGGTATACACCTCTTTTAGCACATACATGAACATTAGTTGTCAAGACACCTCTTGTTATGCATGTTAATTAATCTTGCATGTTAGGTTAAGTGGATTGTTATTAGAGTTCAATAATCTCGGTAGAGGTATATGTGACATCATGTTTTCTAAGATATTTTGGGATACTCTAATGCATTTTGGAACTTTCTGGTGTTCTCTAGGTCGTTGTTGTTGAGGTAGGAGTTACTCTGGTGTACTCCGATGGAAGTTGTCTTCGGAACCAATTCGAACCGGATAACAATTGACTATTTATAGTTCTTTTTACTTTGGAATGTACTGATCTGGGAGTTATTTTACTCCGGAATGACATCACTCATGAATAATAACATTCCAGAGTAACGCTACTCTGGAATCATGGTATTCAGAGGTAACATCATTCCATGATTCTACTCCGGAATGGCATCACTTCGGAATACTAAAATTTCAGAGTAACGCTACTCCAGAATCATTGTACTCCGGGGTAACATCATTCCATGATGGCACTACTTCGGAACTCCGGAGTAGTATCACTTCGTAGAAGTCAGATTTCTAAAGTGATTCCTAACTCTTCCGGTTTGTTAGTACTATTGTGTCATGGCATGTGTCATTTTCCTTGTGCACAACAGTTTTACTAAGGAGGCGTGTTGAGAAAGATTTCATTATGTGTTGACACTTGTTCATGGTGACAGGGCTAAATCTGAACACCTACAAAACTTATAGCAAAACAATAATTAAATATTATGAGGTCTGGAATATTATATTTTATTACTAAATTTATGACATAATAATATTTTGTTATTTTTTCTGACAAAAGTAATGTTTAACATGGCATATCAAGAAAATGTCATTTCATACAACAAAGATTATGCTTTTACTCCTTGACTAATCTATCCATCATCGTGTTTGATTTTCCTTCATACACGACGGCTTATCAAAGGAAAAGATAATGTTGTTTGGTCTTATCATTATTCTGCCGGCTTGGATAATATTCTTAATTACTTATTTGATTGCAATGGTTTCATTCGTCAAAGATAATGATGTAAAGTTAATTAATGCACACAAATGAAGCATTATTTTCTCGTAAATTACTTAACTAAGATGTTTTTTATCTTGTAATTAGGAAGTAAATAGAGAATTACAAGAGTACGAGGATTACGTTTACAATAATTATATTAAGAATTTCAAATAACATGTCACATCTCAATCGATTGAGAAAGATGTCAAGGGAAAATCTCTCTTTACTAGTAGGATGAGTTTTGGTGGATTTAGATTCAAGGTAAGAATAAAATTTTAAGGAGCGAAAGATTTAAGAGTTAGGTCATTTTGAGAGGCCAATACTTTGGAGTTGAGCTACTAAAGAGGATAATATATTATTAGTGAGTCGGTTCATCACATAGAGTATCAGAGTCACTTCCAATCAATTGAGAATGATGTTGAGGATGTCCTTATAATGAATGACCTTCATTAAATAATAAGACATTACTGGAGTAAGCTTCAGAATTAGACCATTAAAATAGACAAGATACTATCAATGTTCATCACATAACATTTATTTCGTGTAAAAAAAATATGATATTGAATGCTTTCAAATTTAAGAATTTATAAATTATAAATATGAGGCTATCATTTAAGGCAAAAACATAACTACTTTGGTAGGCTAAAATATTTATTTACACTTATGAGTATAAAATACTCATTTTTCTAATCTACAATATTCCACCAATAAATACATAATTTATATCTAAATAATGAGAGATAAATGAACACTTATTTGTAAATGATATTATTTTTTAGTTATTAATGTGATAACCTTCCTGTCAAATAAATGATAAGTCATATATCAATTAATAAACTATGTATACTTAGCATTAATCATATATTGCATGCAAACTTCAAATCATATGTATTTTGAGAAGAGTCTCCTTAATTTAACCTAAAATTAGGGGTTTTGAATTCAAATAAATTTTAAATTTTAGTATAAAA